>VYZT01035930.1:173683-316034 GCA_013400735.1 Pomatostomus ruficeps | reverse complement strand
GGCCAGCGGCCATGGGGACACTGCACCACCTGCCATGGGGACAATGAGCCTCCTGTGCTCTTCACCTGCCTTTCCTTTGCTCAGGTCGGGGGCTCGAGGCACATCCCAGGGCTTCATTATATGCAGCAATACTCAGATACATCCCAAAAACACAGTCTTGTCTCAAAGTAGCAGCACTGACTGCTCCCATCAGACCCCCAGTGACCCACTCTCTGCTGGGAGATGTGGTGTGTTTTTAATTTATGTATTTATTTTTATGTACTCTCTGCCCCCCAGATCTCTGCTGGGAGGCATCTCATCATCCAAACACCAAACTCGTGAAAGTGTCTTTCCTAACGCTTCCACACGTGCACATTCACAGCATCCACAACCCAAAAAAGCAGCTCAGAGCTGTGATATTTGTTCTCTTTCTCTTTCCCCCCACTTCATCCCTTCAGGTGAGCTCAGAGGCCACCAGGCAGGGACTGAACTGCTTGAGCTTCCCCCTCCTCCTCTCTTCCTTGTCTGGCTTAGAGAATCAGAGGGAGCCCTGCAGGGAAGGGAGAGAGGGGAGGCCGCTGGTGAGAGGGCAGGGGTGGCACAGGGACACCTGGCCAGGCACAGGGGTGGCAAAGGGACACCTGGCCATGCACAGGGACACCTGGCCAGGCACAGGGACACCTGGCCATGCACAGGGACACCTGGCCAGGCACAGGGACACCTGGCCATGCACAGGGGCAGCACAGGGACACCCGGCCATACACAGGGGTGGCACAGGGACACCTGGCCATGCACAGGGACACCTGGCCATACACAGGGGTGGCACAGGGACACCTGGCCATGCACAGGGACACCTGGCCAGGCACAGGGGTGGCACAGGGACACCTGGCCATGCACAGGGACACCTGGCCAGGCACAGGGGTGGCACAGGGACACCTGGCCATGCACAGGGGTGGCACAGGGACACCACAGGGGCTCCAGCACCTTCCCTCTGGCAGCATCCTGCAGGTGAGACTCTGCCCAGGTACCCCTGGGCACAGAGGAACAGAGCCACGGCTGTGACACCCCCTGGGCCCTGTGTTACCCAGGGAGCCAAACCCACACCAAGTCCCTCTGGGCAGTCCCAAAATCACATCAGAACCCCCCAGTTCCACTCAGAACCTCCTGATCACCCTTGGAGCAACACACCCACACTGCACTGCCCAGCCTGTGAGGGCTTTCTACTTACACAGCTGTGGATCTCCAAAGATAACTTTTTTAATTTTTTTTAATCTGCTTCTTTTGAAGAGATCAAGTATTCAGCAGGTTGATGGAGCTTTCAGCTGTGACTCTTCTGCTTCCTCACTCTTAAGCCTAACAGCTCATCAAGATGCAGCTTGCCAAATCGGCCTCTTCTCCTCCTCCCCCAAAATTTCCGTTGTCCTTTTCAGCATCCAGGGTTTTAAGAGCTTCTTCTTATGGGATTTAGATGCAAGACACTCATAAGCCTGCTGATAATGCATCATGTTGTTCACTGATCTTTAATCCTGAACCAGTATCTTCTCACTTTTAAACAGAAGTTGTAACTTTACTGGCTATTTATTTTGTAAAATTTAAATTTGACTTTGTTCTGTGACTGCTAACCTAATGCCTCCAAAGGCTGAAAACCACTTCATTCTCTTTTCATAAACATCACCTACAAAAATCTATTTAACTTCCCTGAATATACTATCCAATCATCCTGTGCATTTGTGATCTTACTCTTAGGCAGAAGCTGCAATTTATTACCATTAAAATCTTGTTACAGAGGATTATTTTCAATTTGTTGAAATTTAGCTTCTGTGCTAGAAAACAGGGAAGAGAGATGGAAAGCAAGACCATGATGGACTTATTTTCCAGGATGTTTGGCTGCATTTATGCTGAGGGTATTAAATGGATTTACTTCCTCAAAGTGGAGTTAGAAGGGAGTTAAAGATAAAAGGCAGAAGATTAGTTTGACACTGAAGGACTGAGAAGTTTGGGGGTTTTTTAGCAGCATTTAGGAAAAAAGGAAAAATATACAACCTAGCTTATGCCAAAACTTCCTCCCACCCTTGGCTCCACTGTGGGTTATATAGGTATGCTGGATTTTCAAGTAATATATTATTGAAAAAAAAAAAGAAAGCCTACTAATTTGTTTTCTCTTAAGGAGGTAGAACACATAAATAACTCTCCGTTCTTTCACTTTGAAGTGTCAGGTGTCACTTTACAGTGCAAAGTTTACTAGCCTTAAAAGTCTTTTTCTTCTTTTGCTTTGTGCTATTGCTCTTTTTATCATGTGTCACATTTATGGAAATTTTAACTAACATTGCAGAGTGCCCTGTTTATACCACAGATGGTGTCTTTTTAATTTATATATTTATTTTTATTTACTGTTTTCTCTTTTCTGACTCTGAAGTTTAATGAGCTCTCCCACACCTCAAACCCAGGGGAAGCAAGAAGAAGACTGAAGAGGGCACATAAGAAGCAGTAGCTGATTTTATAGCTGTAAAATGTGAAATATGCTATTTATAACAGAGGAATTGGAGCCCGTGGCCACTATAAAAATGCTCAAAGTGAGGAAGAGATGCCTTTAGTTGCGGGGAAGAGTAACAGCTTCACAAGTCAGCCTACTGAATTTACCAGGAATTCCTGTGGAACAACTGAATGTAAAAACTGAGTGACTGCTACAGATCACAAAATCAAAAAATAGTTTGTGTTGGAAGAGACTTTGAGGCNAATGGTTTGGATTGGAAGAGACTTTGAGGCTCATCCAGCCTCACCCCTGCCATGGGCAGGGACACCTTGGACACCTTCCCTCATCCCAGGCTGCTCCAAACCCCGTCCAATCTGGCCTGGCAGACTCCTGGGATGGGGCATTGTCCTGGGGTGATTCCATGCTCTGTATTTCCCCATCGTCTGCTTATGCCCAGGAATGGCTCCTGGAACTTTAAGCTGAAGGGGGCTGGCAGGGGCAGCCAGGAAACTCTGGAATGGTTTGGTTTTTTCCTTTTGAGATAAGGGCGCGAACTCACTCTTCTTTTTTTTCCCTCGCTGGGACTGTGGCTTTTTACTCTTTTTTTCCCCTTTTTTTTTAGACTACTCAGTTTGGGTTTCTTCCCGTCCAAAGAATCAGCCCATTCCTGGGTGAGACAGTCGGGGGACCCTCACCAGGAGCTGCCGGACCCCTGGCCCAACCGGGCCAAACCTTCAGGAGGAGCTGAGCCAGAGAAAGAAGAGACTCCAAAACCCCCATCTTTCTCCACAGCAGAGAAGGTTTATTATCTAACAATATTCATTTTTTCCCTTGTACCTACGTGCACCTTGCTTGTTGAATAAACAGGTTTTTTTCACTCTCCTTCAAGAAAATTCCTTTCTATCCTTGGCTGAAGGGAGGGAGTGAAATTCTGCCTTGTAGAGGACACCCCCTGTTGGGAGGTTTCATCCCAAATTTGTCTCAAACGAGCCAGGCATCCACAGCTACTCTGGGCAGCTGTGCCAGGCCCTCAGCCCCTCCATGGCCCCTTTGGAGCATTCCTCGTGTGCTCGGGGCAGCACAGCACGACTGGGATTATCCCTCCCACGCCTTTCCAGCCTTGCCACCCCAATAATGACATTTCTGCTTCTGATTGCAGCGACGCTGATATCAAACCTCCTGTGGCAGCCGATCTGCTCTGCCTCTGTTTACACATCATCCGGGGAAGGATGTCTTCTGCATTACTCAGTTCACTTTGCAGCTATTTCCATTTTCCCCCTATGGCTTCAAAGAAGTCAATAAGCAATTGATAAATCTCCTGTCGCCCCGGGCAATTAATGGGAGTTACACAGCATTGACTGCATCAATTCTCGTGTATGTGAAAAGCAAAAAATTGATTTCACAAATTTACTGGTGCCTATTGATTTAGTGCCTCTTCCCCAGGCTATTCCCGTTTAATGCTTTTGTGAGGCCATTGAAAAAAAAATTCAAGACTGTCAAATAAAATCTGTTTCTTCAGAGCTTTATCTGTTACATTATTTTGCAAGTATTTTTAGCCTCAGCAATATGCTTTCAGGCTGAGCTTCAGGCTTGTAAGATTTTCATCATCTAGAAAGTAAGCATAAACAAACTGACCCAACCAACCATCAAGTGAAGGTGTTTTGAAGGTTTGGGGTCATTTTAAAAAGCAAAAATTCCACGTACAAAAATGCTTACTGAGACTTCACAGGCTCAAGAGGAGTTTGCAGACAAATCAAAGTCCTTGTGTATCTAACCACCCAATTTGCATCTGCATGCATCTGATTGGCAGCTGAATCCATGAACATCCAGAAAAATTGTTAGTCCGAGCAGCCAGATTTTTTCCTGGGACTGAACTTCTGGCAGAGGATCACAGAGACAAACGCAGCAAAAGCAAACTGAATGTGCCAAAGAATAGCAGCCTTTTGGGAAATCTGTCCTCCTGCACCTGTAGCTCACAGCTCATCACCCACGTTTGTGAAGACACAATAGACAGAACAGCAAGAAAAAATTACTTTTCTGGTTTTTTCTAAGATATTAACTCATTTTTTGTTAAAAATCACATTGAATGGGAAGTCATTTGGCTCTGCATCCTCTTTAGTCTCAGCCTGTTTCAGGCCTTGCAGTCACAGCGCGGTTTGATCTCACTGTCGGCTCAGTGATACCCTGGGAACGCTTTTGTTTCTTTCCTATAGAGGCCCTTTCCTAAAATCTCCTGTCAGGACCAACCAACAGCCTCAGGTTGCTGCAAGGAGCAGCTGAAAGGAGATTTAGAAATTCTTAACGAGATACCAGTCATCCTCTGCGCAAAGGGATGACTTATCCCCTGCTCTTCAAACACGGAAGTAAATTGTCATTTTTTTCAACTTTTTTTGATAAGGAAATCATTTCTATGGGATGTATGGATGTAAGTGCTGTGCTGAGCTGTGAAGGGAGTGAGGAGGAGAAACAATAGCGTTCCTACCTACTTTGAAAGCTCAGTGGACTGTCTTTGGAGCAATATTGCATCCAGAATTCCAAACCACAGGTCAAAAATCTAAGTGAAAATTTCCTTCTGTCAAAGTGCAGCCCATGTGCATCCCACAGGGGTAAGGTAAGAATGTGTCTGCAATCACAACCCCAGAGCAGCAAAGCTGATCCCTCTCCATACAAGTGCCAACCTCACATAAATCCAAAGGCGCTTTAAGGTCTCGGGATGCACTAAACTTGATTTGTTCCTCCAGCCCCAGGCCATCGGACCTCTGCTTGCTCAGTAAGGCCCCAGTGTCTGCTGAGAAGCCTCTGCTGTGAAGTCTGAGCTCACAAAAGGTCCCACAAGCTCCAAAAACCCACTGGGTGCAGTGGCTGTCCAGGGCTAAAACAATTTAAATGATTTAAACAATCTGCACTCGGTATCTTCTTCTGTGGAACAAACCAAGGAACAGCTCTTCAAGAGAGCTTGGTTTTTATTGCCTGTACAGAGCAACGAGAGCTCTGAAAAATGAGATGAAAACTCAGAACACTGATATTTATAAATACATGGTAAGTACTGAGGTAAACTTTAATATGTGAATTACAGTAAAAGAAACCAGAAATAACAAAGAAAAAAGATTCCAACTGTGTAACTGATATCAGAAACTCCATATGCATATATCAAAGTCCTGTGAGAGAACGATCAAAGTAACTTTTGGTAGGAACTAACAAACTGAAATTTAACAGGGTGACTTGTCAGCTTGATATCCACCAAGCCAATGATCCCATATCTGAGGAAGGACAAGTAATTATTTAAGCAGCATTGTTGTAGTGACAGTGTCAATCCCATCAAATGTTTCCATTCTTCATCTGACAGAAGAAAGGATCCCTATTTATTCTAGTAATGACTGCCTTTGAATGATGAAAAAATGTTCTCTGAAGTATTCTAAAGGAACAATAAATAAATAAATACTTACTTCTTCCTGATGTTGTTCAATAGTTGCACTTTAACACCCATTGAAAATGTTATAAAATATTTAACTCCTTTTTACGTACTTATTAGGAAACACTGACTTGCTGCTAGAGAGATCTTTCTCTAGTATTAAAAAAAACCCAAATGACCATGACAATATGACAGAAATAAAGATTTTACAATGACAGATATAAACAAAAGAATAGGTACTGAGAAAGCTGAACACCATGACAATTGTATTTTGAAGTTTATCTAGAGATGAAGAAGCGTTATTCTTTCCAAAAGCTGCTTTGATATCTTTACGAATACAATTATAATTTCAATATCATTCTTTTGTCTGGGCTGTCCTTGCTCTGTAACTCACCATTCTTATTGTGAATCTGACTTTTATAGTTTATAAATGTATAATTTTCATAACACTACAAATGAAAGCTGCATAGAATTCTGTTTCACTTACATAAAGAATTTGCAAGGGCCTCTTTAATAAAGAACTGCAACCTGCTAATTTCATGGTTACGTTGATAAACAAACTGAAAAACACAAAAATCCATGGTTGTTATTTTTCTATATTTTCTCAGACTACAAGTACCAAGATATAAAAAAGAGGACAAGCTTTATAAATACAAAGAATATTAGGAACCAAGTTAAAATAGATGTAAAAGATGGATATTATGTGGGAGGCAGCTGCTTCTTCTGTCATCCCATTAGAGAATTAAATAAATAAAGCAATATATTAATTAATCAACTTTATCAGCAACCTCACTACTACAAAATCTGAGCTGTATGGAAACAGCATCGACTCATTTCAAACTACCATGGTACCTACAGCAGAAAAAGAGTATTTTACTGTCATATATTGTCATTTATAGCCCACTGAAGGTCAAATGCCAAGCCTCACATCAGGGAGCACTCTACTGACATAAACTGCAAGTTCCTTGGCTTTTGGTGGATGCAGATTTGGGAGAGAACATGGAAGCCTCTCGTTCTCCCCTGGCACTTCCACCCCCTCCATGTCACCTGCCCTCACCACCCACACTCGGTGCCACCACCCACAGCTGCAGCCGCGCCAGGTGTGGCTGACGCAGCCTTGGTGACCAAAGGCACCACACGGGGCTGGCAGCTGGTGAAAATGCCACCAGGTCACGTTCATGGCAGGCAAGAGAAAGACTCAGACTGCTCTGGGCTCAGAAATTCACCCGGAAAACGCAGATGCTGCTCGCTGCCGTGTGACACAGCTGTGGGTGTCGGGCTGCTCACAAAGCAGAGAAGCAGAAAGCAGATCACTGTAAATTTCCCAGTGTCAGGAGATTCTGTTTCCCAAAGTAATTTCCATTTTTATGCTTCCAATTTTTAGCTTTTGGACTCTTCTTGCCTCAATGCAACAGATCAACAAAGAGCTGGTAACAAAAATGGTTTAATACCGCTGTGGTCATGGACTGGATTTGTGCCAGTCAGGAGAAAAGGCTCACTGGTAACTACCAGTTCAACTGCAGAAGTTTAGAGGAAGAATTCTCAAAAAACAAATTAAAAAACCCCAACCACAGACTTTCAAATTGCAGTAATGATGGAAATAAAACCACCTTTTTTAACATTCCTCTTTGTTTTGCTCTGTATGATTACAGGAGCAGGAAAGAAGCATCATTAAAAGCTGCACACCAAAACATGTGACCTCTTCCCAGGAAGAAATGTTTAATTCTTTTTGAAATACAAAATATCTCCACCCTTCCTAAAAATCAGATCACAACCCAAAGCAGGACCATGAGCTTATGGTCTCAGCAAACACAAACCAGCATCACTGTCTGATGTAAAGAAAATTAACTTCAGGCTGTATTGCATCATCCTGAATTTATAAACACTGAAAATAGTCTGTTGGTGTGTTTAGGGGCCATACATCGTGGAGCTATTTACCACTGAAAAGCTCTAAGAATTTTAGAACTAAGCCCACACCCTTTGTGGCATTTAAAGCTCTTGCTCCCATTGAAACTCCTGAGTGCCATTTCCAGAAAGGATTAAAATGCTCAAGAAGCAGTCAGATAATTGGAAAATAATTACATGCTAAAACTCTACCAAGAACAAAGAAAAAGTGTGTTACACCTATCATGTAATTCACTCAGAGTACAAAAGAAATTACTTTTTAACGGTATTACAAATATTACATTTATTCAGTGTGTATGATTTATTATTAAAACAGTAAAATGAAATATTCTGTTTAATCAAATGTATTCCAAGTAGGTTTCTTGGCTGAAAATGTAATACCTGATTTTCTTTTTAGCTCTCCATGGAGATTCCCTCCCAGACAGCGACTGTGCTCGTGCTGTGGCAGGGCAGATCCCCCCTCTCCCCACCACAGGTGCAGGTGGGAGAGAGAACCCAGGAGGGCAATGCCCAGCAGGGACCATCTCCTGGTGACAAAAAGTCTGCAAACCCAACCAAGAACCAACACCTTGGTGTGGAGAGCAGAGATGGAAGAGATACCAGGTGACCAAAGGCTGCTTTACTCTATCAAAGCACTGCAGATCAGCACGGAGGCAGAAGCCTCTTACACACTCCCTGGGAGCGGGCGAGGTGACTTCTCCCCGAGGTTTGGATGCAGCTTCGTGGTTACTTTTCCAGAAATTGAGGGAAAGGATCTCAATGTGTGCCCCTTCAACAACTGGATGGTGAGATATGTTGAATCCTAATTTATACTATTTCTTCACTAGCTGTAATACAGGTACCATAATCGTGTGTTATCTACCAGTAGTGTTTGCTTCTTTTTTCCTGTGTAGTCATGGTCTGGTTTAAGGCTTGTGTCCGGTTTTTTTTGGTCTATTCAATAAATAATTCATGTTCTAACAGGCCTGATCAGTCATTATTAAGAACTTGCAAGGAGAGTGGGTTTTGGGGTGCTGGGCACCTCAATAAATTACAGTCCACTGCCAAAGGCCTGGGCAGGAGCCAGAGCCTGGTTTAAAACTCCTCTCTCCGTTCGTGACACGAGCTCCGTGCTGAGCACTGCAGTTCTGCACGGCCCCACTTCCCCTGTGCCCAGCAGCTCCTCACTCTGCTGCTTCTGCCCCCGCCCCAGCTTTGCAAGGGATCGAATTTGAGACCCACTGAGATGAACAGAAGGATCTGTACTGACTCCTCTGAGCTGTGGAGCATCCTTCTCCCAGCAGCAAGCAGCAGGACCAATTAAACATTGATGCAGACAGCGCTGATTCTGGAGTTCAAGTTTTCCATGCAGTCTTAAGAACCAACTCAACCTTTTCTCCTCTCAGAAGCCTATATTTTCTATGCAAATCAGCAGTAAAAATAGTTTAAAAACCTCTTTATTTACAATAGATCTCCAACACAGATTTGCAGAATCTCTGATAATAAATGCAGTTCTCAGATTTTTTTAAAACTCTGGAGTCACTTTCTAACGGCACAGATGCCAAAGACCAAGAGAGAGGTTTTTGTGACTAATGGACACCTCAGCCAGATCCAAGGAGCCAGCGGGAACAGCAGCAACAGCCACGCCTCTGTGGCATCCTCAATGAGCTCCCTGCAGGGCGAGCCTGGTCTCAGGCAGAGGAGGCTCTCCGGAGTCTGACACTCCAGAGGAAGTTCCGAGGTGATGCAGGTGATTGTGGATGTGCCGTGTGGAGCTCTGCTGAAATGGGTTCCTGCTGCCAATGTTAGCAAGGCCTAAAACTCCCTCTGCCACAACCACCTCTGAATTTATTCCTCTCATTCACCTCTTCCCTCCTCTGTCTTTTCGTGGCCTTCAGCTGAGGCCAGCCCACTGCACTGTTATTGATCTTATGTTCATTTTTCTGTCTACAAAGTCTCTGCACTGATATATTTTGTATTGAGAAAGGAGAAGTCTGCTTGGTGTGTAAAAAGAAAATGAGAACTTTCATTTCTAGTTGGAAACCTTATCAACATCAGATATTGAATTGTCATTCAACTGTTACCAAAGTTCTAGTAAATATCTGTAAAAACTGTTTCTTTAATTATGTTGGTATCTTTCAATAGTATATTCAGTAAAAGTGAGTAAGTGTACAAATTTATTAAAAAAACCCAAAACAAACAAACAAAAACACAAACAAACCAACCAACACAAACTCACCAAAACCAAAGCACATTTTAAGGCTTCTCCTTCTCAGTAAAAATTTTTCCAGGGACTTGGGGTTTAAAGATATTAACTACTTGCTACTTCAATGGACATTCTTTGTCAGCAATTTAAAAATTTGTTCTCATAGGGAGAAAATAAGAGAAATGGATTGCTGGAGAGTTAATTTCAAAAACAAAATGAAAAACAGGCATACATGAAACGAAAACTCTAAAGAACTAGAGGATAAAAAAGTAAGCAGATACCTTAACGCGTAGTTATTTATACAGAGTATTTTCCAAATGAAGGATTCAGAGTATTAATGATTTATCGTTGTGGGAATAGCCAGGTGTAAACCAAAAGGATGAGCTACTGCACACCACCTAATCCAGTAGGTTAATTCACTGAAGTACAGTCAGTGGTTTCAAGAGCAATGTGAAGTCTGACTGTGTTAACAACAATTCCGTTATCAAACCCTTCGATTACATTTTGGTTTTTCTTATGAGACTCCATCTGCACATTGATTCTATCTGGTGCTTGCAATTGGTACTTCCCAAAAAAGTCTCATGGGCATTTTTCACCTGTAACAGCTCCACTGGAGCAGCAGGAGCCCCTGCGTGAGGAGGAAGATGCTCCCTGTTACTGCCCAGTTATTTTTATTTTAATTTCTTTCATGTTCTATTACACAAACACAGAAAATACAAATACTGCCTTCTACCCATCCCCATGTTCCAGGTCCCACATCATCCTCCCACAGAGTGCAGCTACCATCCCTGATTTTCTAGCCCACCCTTTAAATCACTGTTCTGCAGCTGTTAGGGTGCTCCTGCTGTAGAACCCAGAGGAACAGCACTTGAATTTAAATTCAAATACCTCTTGAGTAAACAAAACCCTACAGCCTAACACTGAAAAGAACAGTTCTTTCAGTATTCTGTAAAACATCTTTCATGGACCAAACATCACTTTATTGGAAGTTTTTCCTGACAAGAATAATAGACACGTTACTGTTCTGTAGCCGAAGCTGTACTGAGGGGAGGGTTCAGCCCTCATTTGATACATTCACACAATAATAAAGCAAAACCTCTTCCACTACAGTTTCAGAAAGAGGCAGTGAGGCTGCCTGGGGACTGACAGTCCCTATCCCAGCCTTCCTGAATGCTTCTGGGCTTTTCAGGTTGGATTATCTAACTCTGCTCAAATCTTACCCATTTGAATGCTGACATCTCTTTTTACTGGGCCAAAGATAAATGACAGAGTGAAGTGTGGTGGAGAACGACGTCATGGTTAAAAATATTGAAAAGAAACCTAAACATTATTTTTTCTCTACTGAACCAGCTGATTGCAGTTCCTTCAAACTCAGAGAAGCAGCACTCAGTGTTGGGTCACCATTACAAAACATCCCGTCAGTAAAATAACTCAATTATTAGCAATAATCTGGTTAAACTTGCTGACATTTGGGTTACAAAATAGCAAATATGCTAATTCAAAAGGTGAAGTATACCAGAGCTTGCCTGAATCCTAAACTGCAGCTCCAAGCTCCTGGAACTGGAGGCTGAGTGGATTGCAGTTTCTGCTCTCCTTTGCCTGCCTGTGATTAAATCTGCAGCCGTTAGTTTCACCTAGAAAAATAATCGAGTTTTCTGCTCCTCTGCATTTCCTTGGGTGGGAAACCAGACCCTGGAGTTTGCTTTGTGTGTGGCACTTGAAGCACGTGAGGATGTCTCCTCCATGATGAGGGTAAGACAGGAACCATCCATCCACAGCTGCTGCACTTGTCTCTCTGCTCTGGCACCAGGTGTCTTATTTTCCAGTTATCATCAATGACATGTTGGATCTTTTCCCTCTTACAGAGAGTAATGGCAATCCCTACTGTTATGTACAGAAAAACAACTTGCCTGAGTTATAGGGTGCAAATGCATTTCATCCCCAGAAACTGATCTTTCTCCTCCAGTCAATCCTTGCTTTGCTTGTTTATTGAGTCAACAATGGTTTTTCTTTCCTCTTTTGTTCTTTTTACTTCCTCTCTCTCCATTTTGGCATAGTCAGTCTCTTCATCAATTTAGCTTCAATAATGCACAAATCTGAAAAGCCTGTAACCACAGATGGCCGTGGTTTGGCTTCTGTGATAAGAGAGAGTCTCCTAGGCCTCATTTAAAAAGGATCTTTCTTAATGAATTTTGTAGCTTATGGTTTTCATGCAGTGCTTTTCTTTCAATGTTATAACAAATGCTTGTCAGTAAGAGGAATTTGCCACTGAATCCTTGATAATGCCCTTTATTCTGCAGTTCTCTGCAGATTTGGAGTAATCCAGTTCTGTATTTGTTCAATTAATGCTACTATGCATTTCATGCTGGTCATCCAGTCATCTTAAGCTCCTCAATGAAATAACAGGAGCTTAATTTTCTATTGCCTTTGGATTTGAAGGCTTATAAATGAAAGATAAAGACTTAATCCTGGTTGATCAGTTTAGTGAAAACTGTTTTTCTTTACATTGTATCAATCTTGTAATTCCTGCAGTTTTAAAAAATATTCAAATCACAGTTCAGACTAAAGTCATGGGAAAAAACAAGAGGTACATGCACATTTTGTGTTAAAAAAAGATGAACAACCATTTGTTGCATGGCAGAGCTTGGTGAGGTTTTGCTTTGCTAAAGGTGGTGTTGGTCCAGGAGTACGGGAAATTTTGCAGATACAGATAGACACAGTATTATTTACTTATTTATTCGAGGCTGGGAAAACTGAGAGATATAGATATTATTTATTTAATTATTTAGTCAAGGTTGGGAGAACCCATAAGCACATTCTGGCTTGAGTCTATTCCCCAGCACCAGCACAGCTGTTGAAGTTTATGCAACCAACATGGTGTTCAGTGTCATTCCATCGGTTCCAGCAGCCTCCCACCAGGGCTGTGCCTGTGGGGATTTAACCAAATCCCACCCAAATCAGCAGCAGCTCTTCCAGGGATCAGGAACTGTGCCAGTTCCACGATGAAATGAAGCAACAGTGCCACCTCTTTGGTGATCTGTACCACAGAACTGCTCACGACTCCGCTGTGCCTCCCAGCGACAAACAGCTGCTCGGAACAGCAAAAGCAGGTTCTTGCCACCGAGCTGCACAGAGGGTGCACAGCACCATGGCAAAGTTTCAGCAAACTAATACATGCACCAGCAAGGAGATTTGTGCCTTTGTATTTCAAGTTAAGATATAGGAGGGCACTTTCTCCTTCTAAGGTTGCTTCTGTGTGCCATTGATTTTGCAGTTTATTATTAAAGTGTCCTGCAAGAGAAATGGCAAGGAGATTTGACACTGGGAGACATATTAATGGCATGAAACCCTAGAAAAATGGGCACTCTGATGGTTATTAATCACACCGAGCTGCGGCGTGAGCGTCCCCTTGCTCCCCTTTGCTTTGACAAGGAAGCAAATCCTCCAGCCTCCTCCAACTCATTCCAGCAGTTCCACAGCCATGGATTTCCTCCTGCTCACAAAACAAACGGCTTCTTCAAGGACTGCCACTCGGGTTCCCAAGCAGCACTTACACTTCATGACTCCACAATAGCATAATACATTAAAAAGTAATAAAAGCTTGGTCCTTTCTTAAAAAAAAAAAAAAAAAAAATACAGAAAGTTACGTTCCTGTAGTGAGCTGTGATTATTTCTAATCGAGATCTCTGGAGGACGAGGACACAGCATTTAAGCCAGTTGAGCCCCTCGATTCCCAAAAGGCGTATTCCTAATAGTATTGAGGAGAAAAATTGATTCTTTTGATCTTGTATTTTAATCATAAATTTTAATTTGAACCATAAAACTTTAATAAGTGTCCTCTAGGTTTCAAAGAGAACAGGACTAAGTATTTTCTGCACACTGCATATTACACATGTAAAGCCAGATTCCTTTGTATCTGCAGGAACTGTGAGGGCTGCTTATTAAATTAGTAATGACCAGAAGTCAATGGCTTTCAACCCCTCAGAGTGCCTGTTGTATCTTAAGCCAAGAAAAATAAAATCACTGTTGTCCGTGTAGAGCCCTTATTTGCTAAGCATCATGGCATTTTAAAATAATTACACGTACCGACTTCATATGGGATTTGGAAAAAATGCAGGATTTCCCTAATGAAACTCACCAGGTTTCACAAGGTTGAAATGCAAAGTAATTACTTGTGTCCTTCCAAGATCTAAAAAAACTGATAATTAATTTTGTATGGTACAAAGAAACATATACCAGCTGGTGCAATAATTTCACCATACAGCTGGTAAGCAACAAATTCTCTGATACGAGCCCAAGAGGAAAGAAAGGGAGTTCTGTTAGGCGGCAATTATTGCAACCTGAACAGTTGTCACGGCACACTCAGAAATGACCAACAGCTCTAGTTTGCAAATCAGAGATTTAATTTTTATCTGAGCAGGAAGGGAAAACTGCACTTAAGTTCTCCTGGCAGAACAACTTCATAAATTGCAGTAATTTATGAGCCAGCTGACTTGGTGTAAGGTGTCTGTCTGTAGCAATAATCTGATGAAACTTGCTGATATTTGGGTTACAAAATAGGAAATGTGTTAATTCAAGAGGTGGAGAACACCAGAGCTTGCCTGAATCTGTCTGTCCTGTCTGTCTGTCCTGCCAGGGGACAGAGAGGGCCTGTGAGAAGAGTTCTGCCTTCTGCAGCACGCGCGGCTCACCCAGCTCACAGCCCCAGACAGCCCCTCTGGCTTTTCCCACTTTCACTGGCAGCAAATCTCTTCCCACCGATGGCACAATTACCCAGAATAGAAGCAACCGCGGCAGAAGTTCAACTCTGCTCGTTTCACAGTATCAGCTGTTTGCCTACAGTTCTTAGTTTAAAAGGCCAGGAAGGTTTCCAGTGTTTGCAAAATGTGCTACTATGAGGAGGTTAAGGCAAAAAAAAAAAAAAGGATAATTCTGAGGCAATGAAGACCTCTTTCATTTCAAATTCCCTTTAATGTAGTTTCTATTCATGAAGCAATTGTCTTGCATTTTCAAGGCAATAGGAAGGGGAGGAAGAACTTTTTGGGAAATGATTCTATACCTGCATGCTATTTTTAAATCAAATCTGCTTGTCTACAAGGTAGGACAGCCTTAGAGAAGGCTCAGACTTCAGCCAAATTCAGAAAGTATGATTAATGGCAATTTTTACCCAAAACTATGGGGGTTTTCTGTTGTATAGTTTAGAAAAAAATACTGGTGATGTTTAAACCAGGGTAAAGAACGATGTAGAAGCACATGACTGAGACATCTTATTGCTAAATCTCCGGTCTGTACCTCTACCACACCCCCAGCACAGCACATTCCTGAGTGCCAGCAACACCCCTGCTCTCAGCCCAACACTCTGGTGTCAGTTTTACAGAGGTCAACACGGAGAACAAGGCTGTGGCTGCACCTGCTCCTCTCCTCCAGCCTCAGAGCAGCTCAAACCCTGCCTTGCCACCCCCCTCACTGCGAGCATTCCTGCACAGAGCTGCTGGAATGCCACTGCAGGGACAGCAGAGCTTATGTACGAAGAACTGAGTCAAAGGCTGAATGAAGGCATCTTTGGATTGAAAACATTCACTTAAAATAAAAAGTTAAAATCAATCTGTTGTCTTTATATAGTTCTGCAAATAAAGATGGCTATTTCTGCCGTAGAACAGTTTATTTAACTGCTGTGCTGAGATACAGCGTACATATTCATCTCAATATATCCTATTAACAGGCTTGCTCCTGAATCCTTCTCATAGCTCTTCCTTTGCATGTCTAGGCAGAAAAAACCCAGAAAGGAAATTTTTAAGCCACTGTAAGATGATGTTTTTTGGAAACAGAACACACTATGTTACTGGAAAAGAATATTGTTCGCTTTGGTAATTAGTTCACCTGAATCACAGCCCAGGTGAAATGGTACCACTGATAGGAGGCCTATTGAGAAAACAGATCATGGGCAATACCATCCCCACCCACACCCACGCTCCCCGAGGGACAACCCACGGCTGCTGAGAAACACTGAGGGGTTTGGCACGAGTGTTCCACTGAATCCAAAGGGGATTTCTGAGAGGAACCTTTACACAGAGAGCTGCACACACCTCTGAGTGTGGGTGAACTGATTGTGGTATGAATACTGTTATCATGAATCTACAATTAAATCACAGTTATAACTGCAGTAAATCCTATTAAATCAGGTATTAAATATCAAATTAGTCAATGAGTGCTGCTAAATCCCTTTGAATCCTTAGCTTTTGTACCCATATCCTTTGCACCCTCACCCCTTTTCAGCCTGTATCCATGTAAACCATTCAAAACGGATTCTAATCCTACTTTCCTATGTATGGTTCATCTGTGCACTAAGACATAGAGTGAACCTTGCCACTGAACTCCACAAATCTGCAGAGATCCTTCAAAGGGGGCCTGCAGATCAAGTGGGAATGTCTAAGCACTGGAACACTGAAACCAAGCGAGACCTCCAAGGGAGAGAACAACTGCTCATCTAAGGCTCTGGACAAAGACAAGTTTCCAGCTGGAAGGGAGCAAGTGGGAGCAGGTAGGATTGTGTGAAATATTAATTGTTCCGTTTCACCCCAGCAATGAGCGGCAGAACTCCTTTGCTGCTGCTCTTCCCCTCGCTGGGTTCCTGTGCACTGTGACAGACGGGCTGTGCACTGACAGAGCCCCCGCCTGCAAAGGGAGAGCTTTCCAAACTCAAAGCTTGTCAGAAGCATCAGTTATTGCCTGTACACATCTGATTTCATTCTGTCAAAACCTTAGGCTGATGTGCATTACCTGGTGCAGTGCAACACTGACATGAAAGCTGTCACTGATTCTCTGCCTTCTCTAATGCTGATTTAATTATATTATATTTAAGACTGTGCAGCTAACATATTAAAAAAAATCATGGATGAATTAATTTCATCAAATTCTATTGTCAGAAAAATAGGATTTATTTTTAACCAGCCTCAGATAGGAATTCTATATTTCTAGGCTAAAACATTGCCTTTTTTTTTCCGAAGGCATTCACACAGAGAGCATTTTAATTTTCCACACTATAGCTATGTTGACCTTCCAGACCTTGCAAAGTAAAGTATTTATGATCCCAGAGTTCTTTTATGGTATTGTTTCAATATTTTTGTAACATTTGTATTTCTTGCTGATGTTTTTGGCATTAAAAATCACTCAAGCTGTGCTGAAATATAATGATATTCACTGAACCATAGTATGGAAGGATAATTCAGTTCAGGGAGGTTATTCTAGCTCATCATGTACACAAAGGCTTGAAAGAAAATGCAGAGGATTCTCCGTTCTTGACATGTGCACTATTCAATCTCTCTTTAAAAAAAATAACGTGACACAGCGAAGACTTCACTTACATATCAAAATATGCAGCTTTTGTCTGCAGAGGCAGGCAGGCAAAACAAGTATCCAAAATGCACACATAAAAACACCTTTTATGGTCCTCCCAGAAACACTCTGTCTTTCAGACTCAATTGATCATGGAAAACTCAAGTCTGAAAGAGGCTCCTTTTTCTTTTCTCCCAGTAGCAGAGCCTGTCACCCATTAATTCATTGCATCTCAAAATATTATAAGCAAGTCACAAAATGTCACTGTGCTCGTTTTCCTACAGGCTATGCTGTGCCTTCCATTTATTCCAGTTTTCTTTTTTTTAATTCCTGTCCATTCCCTCTTTTGTCCTTTTCTTGTATTTTCTGTGGTCTTTACTGGCAGAGGTGAAACTCATGTGGACCAAGACAGTTCTGCCTCATCTCAACCATTTTGGTGCTTCTTTAATGCCACGACCCTACAAACTTCAATCAGAGGCTCTCCTGAAGCTGCCAATTTTGCAAACTCCAAGGGGACCAGTGTGAGGAAATCAGACACAGGTTCTGATTTTCAGGTTGGAAAGCCAGTTCCACCTGCAATGTGCACAGCCTGAGCTGCTCAGCTGTGAGTTGACTTCATACAGGCTTTTTAGTCTTCTCATAAGCTCTGAAATGAGACCACATGAATGCAGAAAATCTCCTGTCCTGGCATCCAGCGCTCTGCAGCCCATCTGGAGCTTGCAGGGCTACGAGGCAGAGGTTTAACCCTTTATAGCAGTGACCCCTTTGTTTGGAGTGATCACCTGCTCACATCAGCATTCCCTGGATTTCTGAGCAATGCTTTATGTGAAGTGCACCATGCCCAGGCTGGGTTATGTAAGACAATGAAGTAATCCATGAAGATTACAGCATGGCAGAATGAGCTCAGGTGATTTATTGCTGTGATGGATCACATGAAAAGCAGATAATGAAACTTCACTGAGCATGGGTCCTAAACTCTGCACTTCTATTTTACACAGGATGCTTGCAGTAAAATTTCTCTCTAAGAGCCAAGTTTCAGTGAGAAAACCTTCACTGCCCCCCATGCACAGCATGTCTAAAATAAAAGAGTTCAGAAACAAGAGCTAAGAAATATTTTAGACTCCTGTGTTATTCATTACACTTTATAATGTTAATATGTTCTATTTCTGAAATATAAATTGATATACAAGAATAGGCTCAGCGACCCAGTGGGTGCAAGAAGTCAGACAGAGCATTTGCAACATTTTAAGTCATTAAAAATGGCCTCAGCCCTAAAATAGATCTGTATTTTTATGGTTTTCCATGAGACATTTAATTAAGTTTTCATCACAATTCAAAAATTTTAATGAAAAATATAATCATGGTGCTGAGTTCCCAACTCCTCAAAAGAAGTTGATATATTTATGAATAAGGATCCATCATAGCAAGCAGCACTGTATTCCAGGGGTTTTTATTTCTTTTTTCTATCCCAGTCAAGCTTGACTTTCTCATGCATTATGATTGCAAAAGTAGTTAATACATTACAGATAATTTCCATTTCCCCTCGTGAGTTTTTTATGGATAAATTTTGCAACAATTACAGAATCCTATAAATTGTGCAAAATTAGCTGTTCAGCTACCAGTCTCAAATAAGCTGCCAGGAGTCTTTTCTTACTTTGAGACTAGAGACAAAAACCTACCAGGGTACAAATATTTGCCTTTTTTTCATTTGATTGTTTGGTTTTTAAAGCCTGGAGATACAATAGTATTTGTTGAATGTGTGCTATGAATAGTCAGCATTTTACATCTCTATACTGCACACAAAAATTGTTTTGTGCCCTAAGTACCATAAAAATATCACCGTGGAGAAACCCCACCAGTCATGGTGCTCACAACTCCTTCACATACGTTTAAAATATTTGGCCTGGTTTTTAACAGCTTCACTTCCTACATTCATGATTTTCTGATTTAATTTAACAGGTGGGCTTCTTATACCTGCTGTAAGAGAGAAGCTGGAAAATAAATCAAGATAAATTGTTGTATATATTTGTTAAATAGCAAGGCTTTAAAATAATTTCATGTTTCAGGCAAACATGAGGCACCAGTTTTGAATGTTTGAGTCTGATCACACTGCAGGTGACCTTGTGATGTCTGATGCTCTGCTCCAAAGCGTCTGTCCTCAGGGGACAACCAGCTCCTTCTCAGGGAGCTTCCACTTGCAGGAAGTAGCACTGCTCCAAAACTCAGCCTGAGAAAGTCATCATGAAGTCACATTCAAATCACATCTTATTTCATTTTAGGGCTCTGCTTAAAATCTGAGTGTTGGTCTTCCTCTATGCGGTGATTGAGAAGGGTCCCGGCCTTCACAGGATGCTGCTGTGCAAAGACGTTCATTGCACAGTGAAAAATCCTTATCGACCATCACACAAACAGGAAATAACTCTGCACCCCAGGGTGTCCCAATCACCAATTCTGTGTCACAGGATTGCCTGTGATGGGAACAGGGAACCAATGCCTGTGATGGGAACAGGGAACCAATGCCTTTGCAGGTCACAACCAGGGTTTCTCACCTCTGACAGCTCCAGCAGGTCACAAACCCCCAGTGCTCTCCCACCACTGCCCTGGTGACCCAGGATGTGTTTCATGGGTTCCAGGGTTCCTTCTGGACCAAAGCCAGGAGGTCACTCTGGCTTTCAAGGCCTGTTCCTCTGGCACCTCCATTCTGTAATGCCACACCTCTGTGCCTTCTATAGATCCTCCTGGAATCAGGATCTACTTAGAAAGGACCATCTTCTTTGCAGATTATAATCTCAATAAATCTAACCCTGCTTTTAACTGGCTGCACATGAGCTGCATTTTTTCTTGCAAATGCACAAAAACAATGAAGTCTTATGGACAAAGCCCTGTGCTCAAAGACACCACTGGAAAAAGAATGGCTTAAGTGCCATTCTGTATTTCAGTTTTCCACCTGGGACTTGCTTGGTTTATCATTTATTGTAGAACAGTGAAAAATGGTATTTAATATGTGGAGAAGTAAGATTGCTTTTCTTCATAAACTTGGCTTTGTCTGAGCTATGTACCCATTTGTTATGAGGAAGATTGCAAAGAGACCAAGTTCAGCAGCACCAGCAAATCCAGGTTATTATTTTCAGTCTGAAAACTTGTGCCTAGCTTTATTATAATTCAAATCCTGTCCACTTTTATGATTACAACAGTAAGAATTAATCACTGGTTGACATTTTTATCCAAGTGTGGATTCTGGGGACTAACAATTTGCCAAAAAGTCTACAGCTTCTATCCCAATTCTTCTGGAGGAGAATTGGTGTTCATTGTGACTTTGTGAATCTATTTTCGATGTTAAGAAACATGGATGGACCTGTTAATCACATCTCTGTTCTTCACCTATCTAGAAATCTTCAGGTCTTATCTGCAAATTCTCTAAATTTTTATGGTGCCATCATTCCTGAAATTCATCTCTGTGCTGAGTCTTCACACAGAAGGGTCTCTGCTGACTGTAACGGGACACAAGGGAACGCACGGGAATCCAAGGAAGTGTGCACCTCGTGTGTCATTCTCTTGAACTCTTCAATCACTCAAATGCTTTGGAGTACTTGGTCCATGTGGCCTCTCCCTCACTCACCAATAACTGCTTTGCATTTGTACTTAAAAATCAAAATTTTTGCCTGTATAATGTCACTGATCTCCTGTCCAACCCCTACTCACAGGACCCTGGGACAGGCTGAGTATGAAAATCGCAAACACACTGACCCAACAGGAGGAATTTTAAGGTTTATGCAAAAAGACAGAGCAATACTTCCAAGACAGGAGTTCCATGGCTTAAGTATCCTTTCAATAAGGTTTTCATAACCTCACAGCACAGCTGCTGCCCAGTTTCTATGTGTGTTTTGGGAAGCACTAAGGGAAAGGAAATCACCGTTTCAAGGGTGACTCCAAGTGAGCACACAGCCTTACTGGAGCTTTGCAGGTACATTGAGGTGCTGCTTTAATTCAGAGTCAAAAGGGGGCTAACAAACTTCCCATTTATAAGGTTTAATCTGAATCCCTGCCCCTTGTATTCCTGTGCTGGGAGATATTGATATTATCTCCTCAGCACTACAACAACCGTCAGGCTGGCTGTTCCCTGCAGCTCTGCTGACTCAAAATAATGACTTGGAGGAGAGCTCTAATGACAGAACAAGGGGCAATTACAGACCCAGCATGAGCCATGCAATAACTGCCTGATGTATTTTGTGCAGCTGATTGACCCTGTGTTCAAGTTCATTTGGGCTCTGCTGCCGTGGATCTGGCCTGTGCCTGAAGGTACATGGCTTGTTAATCTCAATATAAGAAGACAGAACAGATTAGATGAAATCAGATTGTTCAGACAAAAGCAAAACTGCTCCACCAGTGCTGGGACGATAAATGACAGGAAAAATATGTGACTCTGAGAGCAAATATTCCTTTGCCTACAGACAGGGAGATCTGAGGTTGTAAAAACAGATTATTCACCCATTTTTAACATTGATCTCCATGTATGACAAAAGACAAGGTGACTTTTTTCCTTAGATATTGGAAAAGACCATCAGGAATTTTGAATGGTCAGAAGAAATAAATTTATAAAGAAAAAAAGCTCCCATGGGAATCGGTCTGTGAACCAAGGGCAAAACCAATCAGACTACGTCCCTTCATGTTCTTGTCTCTGAAAAACAACCCTGCTGCAGTTGCTCAAGACAGAAGAGCTTTTTTGATAATTTGTCATACTCCCAAATCCAATAATTGCTGCTAAAGAACAGAGAAGAGGAAACTGTAGGTACTTTCTCACATCAATATTAGTATTTATCATCAAATCAACTACAGTTATCCAATGTTCATGTGAAAAAAACCCAACAGCACAAGGAGACAATGTTCCTGAATATTTCTGAAGCACTTTTCTCAGAATCAAGGCTTGGATTTTAAACTGGTTCAAAACGAGTGCTCCTCAGTAGAGCCTTTTTACAAGCAGTCCCGCTCACCTGACTTAATGACTGTTGATATTAATATTTAATATAAACCTAGAAAAACCTATAGGAGCAAGTTTGTTACAAGTGTGGGCATGAGGAAGGAGCTACATGTGGGTTGAGTGAACGCAAAAATGTTTCTAAAACCATTGTATTCCAAAAGTATCCCCTCTGATACACATGCTTATGCTAATTTCTGCTGAAAGGTCGATTTTTTTAAACATCTGTCACTGTGAAAAACTTAAAGGTAGCACACCATTTGTATATATTTCATGATCTATCTAAAATGCCAGAAATATATGAAGTGGTCTCATAAAATCACACTTAGGAAAACAGAATTTTGTGCAAGATACAGATTAAGTTTCTCTAAATAATTGTGATATTTGCCTGGTTTAGAATAATTTGCACATTGTGCCAGCCAGCAAAGTACCCAAATGGTTGTGAATGTGACAGATACGACAGAGAACGTGCATCCAGATATATTTCAGCAAGACAAATGCCAATCTTGGTTGTGGAAACCTCCAGTGAATGCACAATCTTCCCAGGCAATACATTTACATGATTAATCATTTTTATATTTACTATTTAGGAAGTTGAACATGGAAATCAATTTACTCTTGGCCACACTAAATACCACTTGGAAATTTTTTTAGATTTTTTTTTTTTCAGAAGAGTTTTACTTTGATCAAGCTCCACTTCTAATTTCTTCCTGTAACAAGTGTAGTTAAACCCCCCACACTGGAATCCAGTGGAACTGTCACCACAAGAACAGGCCCTTGTAATCCAGGTATTTAAACTGAGAAGCAAGACATTTAACCAGAAACAAAGCAAGAACAACAGGCAAATAAATTATTCAAAACACAGTGGACTGCACCAACCCAAAGACAAATACAAGCTTTCTGTTTAAATGCTCAGAAATGAGCTTATGACTTAGCACTCCAAAGCTATGGAGGAAACAACATCTGCCAGGAGGAACTGAAAAGGGCAGGACTTTGAAACAGGAAAGTTTTCAAGAGAAGATCATGGTTAATAAAATCCATGACGGCAGAACCCTTCTCCCTCAAATCTTAAAACACTGGACCCAGGGAAAGCAGGAGGGGTTAAGAAGAGATCACTGGCAATGAAGCTAAGATTCCTCTCTCCTCTGGGTTTTTCCTCACAAGACAGTTTCTTACATGAACCAGAAGAGTAAAAGAAGCATGGGACACTTGACTTTGTCCTTTATACCTTGTTTTAGTATAAATATTCCCAGGCGTTGTGCTCTGTTACTGAAAAGGCATTTACACCTGTAGAAAAGCAGCAGCGCTGCTAAGAAAAGCCTTTAATATTTATTTAAACAGCAGGTAACAACACCTCCCTTGAATCTCTCCCAAAATGCACCCCAGCTGTTCAGGGTGGTTATTTGAAGATTAAAGGATCCGTGTTGCAATACAGAATAAGTTACCTGGGAAGGAATGTTAGACACAGCAGCCGCTGATTACCTGCGCTCGGAAACCTGGGCTTAGCAGCTGACTTGGCATTTTACAAATCCAAAGAACCAGAAATAATATTCTGTGCTGAATAAGCTAATGAACAAATCAATGACTCAGATCTCAAGCGTCACACCTTCCATTTAGGCACACAGCTCAGATCAACGTTTTAGCATAGGAGATTTGTTACAAATAAACTACTTTAAAATAACCTTGAGATTACCCCAATTTAAAAAACAAAAGCACAGATAAAGGAAATAACAAGTTCAAGGTTTTCTGTGCCTGAAAAAAAGGCCTCTACAACAATGCAGAGCCAAGAGTCCGTTCTAGAACAGACTGAAAGCTGCTTTCTCCATCTTACACACTAGGACGTGTTACCCAAAATGGGATTTCTTCCTAGTTAATGAAGGGAAGATCATGAGATCTACGATTTATTTAACAAGATACCACATCAGTACTGACTGGCAATTCATGTGAGGCAATGTCACCTCTTCTGCTTTGCTAAAAATCTGACTTGGGTCAATCTTATCTTTTTACTTTCAAGATATAATAGATTTTTGTTAGATGACCCTTCTTTATAAAGTTAGAGACAGACAGAATAAAAATTAAAAACATTATAAAAGCATCTACTGCATTTTTGGTAACAGTAAACTCCTGTACATCCTGGGGGCAACATGGATTGCCAAGATTTCTGGCATTCCTTTAGAGAACCAAATCTCTTCTTTTTGTACAGCTCCTTCCCAAAAATAAACAGGAAGCTGAAGTTGTGTCCATTATCTGCTGAAATATCTGTGTACATTTCAAAGCACAAGCAACCAAGAACTTCCTATTGTTATTTTTCTATCTATTGACTCCACTAAATGCTCATCAACATGTCAATGTACGTGATGGAAAGGAATAAATGCTGCCAAAGTGCTCATAAACACAAAACATATTTTGTCACACTCCTCTGTGGAGTCAGTATATTTAAAGAAGTGAGGGCAAAATAAAGGAATTTAAAACCAAACTGGTGGAATGCAGCATCACACCATAGGGGCTGCACTGAGAACTTCAGCACAGGTAAAGCTTGGGATAGTTTTTCCCCAATATTCAATAATTTATTGAAATCATTTTCAGAGGATGTTCAACAGTCAAAAGCAGTGGACTGCAGCATTGTGCCCCAGCTCAGAATGGAAGCTCCAGTTCTCTTTAGCTGCTGACTGGTGCAAGGCAAGACAGCGGAGACTGAGCTGAGGCTGGAAATGGAAATGGGTAGAAGGCAGATGTTTCATTTTGTAGCACTTACATGTGAATTAAGAATTTAGAGAGAGAGAAGGTTCCAAAACCTCCCACAGCTCTGCTCAGTGTCAGACACAGCAGCAGGAGAACGGGTGGTTCTTGTTCTCAAACATTACTGCTGTTTCTGGGAAGAAAACTGGCAGAGGATGGACACCCAGGAAACTCCAGGGAGCAGCTTTCAGCGCTCCCTGCTGCCCCTCCATCCTTGCAGAGGGATCTCAGCATAACCCTGGCACCACTGCCCCTGCAGTGACAAGGGTGTCCCTTCCCCTCTGAATGATTAAATGGCCCAAATGAAAGGCAAAGGACAGATCATCTTTTCATCCCATTTTCCCCCCACAAGCTTTTGCTCTAACAGCTTCCACAAGGTAAAAAAAAAAAAATTAATTTTTGAGATTTTCTGGAGAAGATTAATTTGCTCACTGATCATCTTGCTCAAATCACAACTGCTACCAGGAGGGGAGAGGGAACAAGATATAGAAAGCAGATTAAAGAAATAAACCATAAGAAATTCCATAAAGTCTCTGCAAATGTCAAAACCTTGTCAATCTTATAATTGACTATGTAAATATCCAGGTTTTATTCCCAGTGGCCTAACAACTTCCATTTAAGTAGGAAATAGCCGAAAATATAATAATAACTTGTTCATTTTACATGCACTATAGTTCATTAAAATAAACTCCATTCTCGGCTGGATATCCAGTACTTAACAGTGATTTTATAGCACATGAAGATGTTGATAAATTTAGCTGACAAAAACTGACTGAGGATATATTCTAAAGTCTCTTGGAATTTTAGCTTCTTCCTTTAATTGTATCAGTGGTAACCAAGAGTAAATATACTACAAATATAAGATGGAGAAAGCACCGTATTTTCAAGTGTTGCTTAGATACGTAAGGATAACCCAAACATTATTTTCAGACACTTAGGCAGCTTTTTCCTGCAGAAATCAGGACTATAACATGGTTTTGGACAATCAGTGGGTCCAGTAACTTCTTTTCAATTCCTTCAGCAAGTGAAATCTTTCACCAAATAGTTAGTAGGGGGAAAAAAAAAAACCTAAAAAGCATTTAAATTGCAAACATAAAGCACCAGCTCAGTTAAATATGTGGAAGTGACAGCGTTACCAATATCAGTGTGGCCAAGTTACATTTGGATACCAATTTCAATGACTGCAGCTTGAAACTGAAAGTTTCGGTTCTCTGTGTGGCAATGGAATTCTTTTCCTCTTTCCTCTCCCATGTGCAGTACTTGGAACCCTTTCTGTTCAGCTGGAACCTTCCTCAGGGAGCAGGGATGGCTCCAGGTCACAATCCCACACCTACACCTGCTTCCTTCCCCCAGACCCCTGCACGGAGCCCCAGAGAACGAGGAGAGACACTGAGCTGATGGAAAGCAAACGGTGTTGCTTCAGCACCTCAAAGTGCCTCAGATCAGAGTTCTGGGAGTGGGGAGAAGATTCTTACAGACCCAGGTTGTGGTCAGGCAGGCAGAACTCCTTTCTGAGCACATTGAGCACTGGGGCCTTGGTTCCCGCACACAACATAAGACCAGCACACCACTGCTGGAAACACTTCCTTGCACACCACCTTCCTTTCCTAAACATAAAACATTTGCCTCTTTGTTGTACCCACTGCGAAATATCCACAAGCTGTCAATTGGTTTCATTCATGGGCATAGACCTAAATAATTCAAAGAGGAATTTGGTTTTTGTAGCAAACAAAACAGTTCAGCCCCAGACATACTTCTATCGAAACAAGAAAAATCACATGAAATAAACCCACAAAACAAAACAAACCCCCACACAAGCAAGCAGGCTACATTCTTGTAAAAACATCAATTCAATGTATAGCTGAACCTTCTGATTAATGTACACAGTAACACTAAAGCCATATTGCTGGAACACGGTGCTGGGATTTCAGATTAGATGCCAGCAGAATAAATCTGAGCGCCAAGCCTGACAGTCACAACATTTGAAAAGTTTTTCACATGCTCATTACTCCCCCAGTGATCTGACACACCACTGACACACTGTCATGGCCTACTAAGCAGAAGATGGGGAGGGCGGGGGGCTTGCAGGAGGTCTTGTCTTGTTCTCCAGAAAGGAAGTGGCAGAAAGAGGCAGGTTTTCATAAAACTCAGGTTTGTGTAAAACTCCATTTGTTCAAAAGTGGAGTGATGCACGGGTTCAGAGCCCCTCGGGGAAATCGTCATTACAGAGGTGGGATGTACACTGACATCTAAAAATAACACGGCTTTGGTGCCAGATGCAGCCCCTCTTTCTGAAACTGCCCCTGCTTTGACTTCAAGAGAAAACATTCAGATCCTCAAAGACCTCTCTCCTGAGCTAAAGAAAATCTCCATTATCATTTGGCAGCAAGAGATTTGACATTCTCCCTGCATGTTCCTGCTGCTAGAGGGCACGAACGTCAGACCCACAAGCAAAACACACATATGTAGAAAGGCAGCAACAAAAAGCGCAGTGAGGGGAAAAATTGTATTTTTAACAAGTCTCCCATGACCTATTTTGATATACCAATGAAAATTTTTATTTAAAAGTTCAGGGGGGTGGGAAATGCCAATCCTACCTCAATTAAAACATTCCCTACAAGGTATCCAGCCTCATTTGTTGTTTCAAAGGATGACTGGATGAGCACTAAAAGGCAGAAAGTATTACCAGGGCAATGGCCTCTGTGATGCTTTATAGATTCACAACAAAGCAGCTTTATTGATATGATTTTAAAGAGCTCTCAGAGGCACAAAATGCAGTTGCTATAGGAATAAATAGCAGACATCCCTTGGAGAACAACAGATGGCATCCAAGGTGACTTATCTCGCAAACAGGTAAGCGCTCACTTTCACTTATTTGTAAATAGCCATCATTTATCCTGCTCTGTTCAGCGGGTCCCACTGGTGTCACCTGCATCAACGGCTGCAAGGAACGGATGACAAAAATAAAATGCAAAAGTGCAAGTTTAACTTCTTTCACCCCTCAGCATTATCTGAGACCTGAAGTGCTACATAAAGAAACCTGTGAAAATAAAAAGTAATGGTACTCTTGGTAAAAATTATGCATTCCAGTAGATTCTGAATACAGCATAGGGGAATCCTAATGTCCTTTCTTTCCTGCAGAGATTCTGGTATAAAAAGAGCTTACCTCACTCGAACATCTGGCTAAAACCAAGTTTTGTAAGTAGCCTGGATACCAAGAATGAGCATTAACGGCTTAAGTGGAGATGCACAGCTGCAAGTTGCTTATTAAAATGCTTTATCATTCATTAAGTCCCAATGGCAGAATCAGAAGAGCTGGAAGACCTTCCAGGCTGTTCTGAGAAAGTGGTTCATAATCAGCATTAGAGGCAATTCAATTAAAGAGAAATCATGTCTCAACTACAAAAAAAAAAAAACCCAAACCAAAAAAAACCCCAAAAACATAACAAAACAAAACAAATAATAATTTAAAAAACCAACAAAACACCACCACCCTGGCAGACAGGTCCCAGACTGGTGCTCAGCTCATCAGGTAGGACTGCAGGATGGTTTGACCTGCAGCAGCAGAAAGGCGTCCCCATGAGCCCTGCGCTTGGGAAGCAAACCCCGTAGCAGTCCCACTGCTGTGACCCCTGCTCCTACAGCCCTGGCGTAGGAGGCCCTTCCAGAGGATGCTGAGGAGAAGCTGCTCCCCAACACCAGGCCAAGTACACTCAGCCCCTGGATGGTGCTCAGTCTGTACAACCACAGCAAAAGAAGTTAAAAGGAATCTTCTCCCCACTCCTGCCAGGTCCTTCCTGCTCTACAGATCTGCCCCCACCTGCACCACACTGTGGCTAATTCATTTATTTCCAGAGCACTGAAGGGTCCCACATTATGGTATGAAACTGTCTCACCTTTTACACAACCCAGCAATCCTTCTGATACAGATACAGCATTCCTTCCTCCTCTTCCTCAGCTTGGGTGAGACCCTGTTCCAGCCTAGGTCCCTGGTCTGTATTTTGCATTTTGGAGGGTATTTCTAGACCAGCCTTTACAAGTTCTAAAATAAGATGAGCAGTTTCTCAGATATTCGGTGCCTCACAGCATCTGTAATCTTTAAAGCTGATGAATAACTCCATTTTTGGCAAACAGTGCTATTGAATGGTAGAGCAAAATATCACTTCTTTTCTTACATCTAAGGAATAAACTCGTGATCAGATTGAAATGCTTTGTTTTTCTGTGTTCACACCTTCAATCCTGACAATGCAGGACAAACATTACCTCCCGTAAGACTTTTCTTCTGTAAAGTCTTGAAAGAGAATCAAGGAAAGAAAGGAAGAGAAAAGGTTGTGACTATTTAGCTCACTTTTGCAAATGAAAATAATTCCTTTGGCTGCAATTACAAACAACTTCAAATTGCTGCTCCCGTTTATACAGTTCATAGAGGTTTTGTTTTAAGCTGATGCAGTGGGATTTACACACCATTCAATTATCTCCAGCCTCTCCAGCAAGGTCATTCATACTTGCTTTTGCATTCAGGTTGCGTGGCTGGGAGGAACGAGAAAGGAAACAGGTTTGATTTCTCCTGCTATTAAAGGATTTCCACAGGAACACATCATCACAATTCTGTGCCAGGGTCACAGGGAAACCCACGGAGAACAACCAAGAGGAAATGCTAGGCAGCTAAAGGATGCTCAGTGCTGTCCCTGACACTTGCAGGAGCAAGAATGGGCCCACGAATGGACGTTTCTGCACTCTGAAACACGGCTGACATGACACAGAGCTCCCCCATCTGGGCCAAGCATCACCTCCATGGCCACCGTGCGAGATCACTGCCTGCTGTGCTACTGCTGGTAAAATAAAGCTAATCCTTAAAATAAAGCTAATCCTTAAGATATTTCTGAGGACCCCTCAAGGGTCCCCTTCTCAAATTACTGCAGCATGAGAAGAAAAACCACAGTGACGAGAAGGACTGGCGGTGCTGAGGACTTGATGTGAAGTAACACAAGACATCCTTCAGCAGGTGAACATTGCCCTCAGAGCAAAGTCCCAGCCAGCAGCAGAGCAGAAAGATTTCAGAGAAACATCATCCAGCCACCAGCAGTGCCACCACACTGCTGAGTCACACTCCAAATTTAGGCCCCTCTCCTCTCTGCTTTTTCTACAGTTTCTGAACAGGGAAGAACTGGTTTCACACCAAAAAAGTGGCTGTGAACAAAAGAAGCAATGACAGGAAAGATTGGATTTTCCTTATCAAATTGTTAAAGAGAGCTGAAAAATGCTCAGAGTTGACCAATATGAAGACGTATTTTGGTGATAAGTTTCCATACTGCAGACAACATCTCCTACCCTCCCTCCCAAAATGTTATTCATGAAATATTAGCATTCAAATTTATCTGTCAGAATGATTGTTGATGTAGTATAGAAAGGCTCTATAATCATCTGCTCTGCGGTTTGCCTCTGAGCAATCTCGATTCAGATATTTACATAACCAAAGATTATGACATCTTTTTCAGCCCTTTTGATGTGTCTGTCAGCAAGATGTCAATCAGATTAATTCCAGCTAGATTCTTTCCTGATACCCAAGGATAGCTGTGAGGCATGAAGCAGTCATTTTACCAAGGAGAAAGTTTGTTTTCCAAAAAAGACCCCTGACAAATCATTTGAAGCAGAAAACACATTTACACTCCTGTGAAAAATGAGTGCTTTATTATCCTTGAGGCCCAGGATGTCATGGATTTGAAGGCAAGTGTGACCACTGGTAAAAATATCATTGAGAATATCTTAAAAGTACTAAAATACCTCTGATATCTTATATCAAAGATCTTATTTTATATTGCTAGTCCTTGTAATACAGTGATAGATGCAAACTGAGGAAAACCATATGCTAAAGGACATAGAATTGGCCAATATTCAGTCAAATCTTGCAAAGCTCAACTATTCCCAACAGTGTTGAGACTCATCAAGGGTCACAGGTTACACATATTAAATCTCCATGAGGCACCCCCTTACCCCCCAAACCTCACATCCATTTTGTTTAACACTCTCCTTCCCCCACAGCAGGAGGAATGGAGCAGAGCTTGGTGACATTGATGAAAATTGCCTTCCAACTTTTTGCAGCTGATTCAGGTGACAAAATGGGCAAAGACACTTGCTCTTTGTCACCATTAAGGCTGCTTTGTGCAATTTTTGAGTGAAGCTAGATGGTAACAGAGAAGAAAATTCTCATAAAGATCAATATCCAAGCACAGAGTGAGTTGGTGTAGAGTAATTCTCTACTAAGACCTTACAGCACAAAATATAAAAAATATTTACAGAGAATACGTTTGTACATAAATTGGTGGTGGAGGAGAGGAAGATTATTGAGTAAATAATAGAAAAATATCCAAAAGGACAGATTAAAGAACCAGATAGAAAGAGAAGAAATGCAGTAAAAGAAGGATTGGCATCTTACACATTAACAAGAGGAAATAAGAACAATCCAAAGCAGTACAGCAGATGAACTAACAAAGGGCTTGATCCAAATCCCAAACTGGGGCTCCAGAAGAGACCAAATGAAGAATCAAATAACTCCTGAGAAGTTCTCCAAGCCTTTCATTCCCCTCTGCTGCTGCTGGGTGAGTAAATGGGGTGCTCTTTACTACCAAAGGCTGCGTATCACAGACTGGGGTGGAAGTGAATTTTATATGAAAACACTCTCATAACTGAGCTTTACAACCCCAAATATTTCACATTTTCCAGATTGTTTTGCAAAACTTCGAGTTCTTCCGGAAAACAGGTGTCCTGTTTGTCTAACACCTCTCAACGCCAGGAAGGGGTTACTGGGCAGTGATGTGTGGGGTACAGGACACCTGCTGACCTCATTTGCCTGTCCATTGATAAATGTATCACAGCAGAGATAAAACCCACACAAAGGCCCAAGTTAAACATCATCTCAAGCGTCCTTGCCCTCAGAATGCAGTAACTACTGTCATTTCCAATCACGCCTTGGCTTGACTGTCAGGGTTAAATCCTCCTCTGTAATTTTAAAGCTTTTTTTCCCCAGTGTACAGCACCTGACATTATATGAATCACACAGATGAAAGACAAAGGTGTCTGACTGATATTAAATGCTGTCACTCAGCTGGGGCTGGGTGGATGCCAACTGGTCAAATTCTCCAAAATCTTTGAACAGATGCTGTGGCTATTCCAGTTTTATTTCAATTTCACACTCTTCCTATCTATGCTGACAGCTGGTTTTGACAGTCTGCTCTCTTCTTCTCAGCTCTCGTGTCAATCTCAGACACATAATAGCTGGATTAGAGCTTAAACAATAGTGATTAGATCAGGTAGGAGAGGAAGCATGGTGGCAATAGAAAATAAGATGCTTCAGTAAACCTTCAAGCTTTAGCCACTTCAGCTGAAAGCAAATTTACAGAAACTTATCCAGCAAGCCAAAAATTATTTGGAAGAGAACAGTAGGAATTTTATCCAAGCTTGGGGATATCTTGTTGGTTTTGTGAGGATTTTTAAAAACACATTAATATTAATTTCCATTAAAGAGTTTCCCTGAACAATTCTATCTCCACAGTCTCAGTATTTAGAAGGGTCAGCAGGTTATGGTGACATCACCTCATCCCTGGCACTTCTCTGTGAAAAGGCCCTGCACCCTGCAAGGCACTTGATGCAATTTAGCCCTCATTAAAATAATGAAGGCCCTTGCCTTTGTAAATCATTTTAACATAGGTTAAATATCAAATAAATAATCAGAAGAAAGAGCTGTGGATCAGACCCCATCACATTTAAGCATGCCAAGGAGTGCTGGATGCTGTCAACAGTGAAACCCAGCCCTACGTAAACACTGCTCTCCTCCACAGTAGGGACGGGGTAATATCGGAAATGCATTTTTGCCATCTGTTAAATAATTCACACAAACAAGAACTGAAGATGTATTTTTTTCCAGAAATGCTGGCTGTATATTTAAAAAGGTAACCTCTACAATCCTCACATCCATAATTGAGTTTGTGGGTAGACTGAAGAAAAGAATTCCATTTGCAGAAAGGCTCAACAGATGGTATTGTGTATTAAAGTGGAAGCATGTGAAAACTATTTGAACAAATGGCAGATGTGTCTGTCAACCTTCTCCTGTGCAATTCAAGATTGGCATTTAGGCTAATAGTCAGACTCCCAGAATTTCACAAAAGTCCTCTGAAGCTTGTGTTGACCAAGGATCTTTGCAGGCCCAGAGACAACCAGCTGGGGAAAAAAAAAAAAAAAAAAAAAAAAAAAAAGCTGTGGGACTTGCATAGCACATGGGTTGGTCTCCTTAGCCAGTCCCACTCTCAGCTTCTTTCCAAAGCCCCTCTTTAAGTACACAGCAGAAATTGCACTTGGCTGAACTTCAGGCAACCCTGAAGAGCTGCCCATTATGGCAATTTTGGGGTTTTTCTTCCTGCCAGGCTGCACATCCTGCCTGGGTTTAACCAGCATGGAGTAACAGTGCTGCAAGAAACATCATCTTCTCTCTGGACTCTTCTGCAATGGCTTTGCTGAAGTAGAGCTCATGGAAAGTACTCAGAGGAGAGACAGGGCAGCACAAAACAACAGCCTATTAAGGCTTCCCAAGAGGTCAATATTTTAGGGATTTGCATTCTACCACATGAAATGCAGGTTTTCTCAGATGGTACCTATCGGTAATGCACCCTTTTATTTATTTTTTTTTTTTAAACATACATTCTTTTTGCATGGGACCAGCAGTGAGCTCTGTTATATCACAGTCCGTGTAATCTGGGACCACTGCAAGTTCAGGCCTCTGAATACACACACTGCCTGTGCACAGACATTTTCCTAAGTGCCTACACCTGCTGCTGCTGGAGCAAGGCAGGAGGTTTCTCATTCGTGTAGCAAAATTAGAGGTGCCTATTCATGGAACCAGTAAGAACAAAAAATTTTGTTCAGTTACAAGAAAAAAAGCTTCTTAAATACACAAAATATAAAGGACAATCTGTTTGACTTTGAAAAGCTTAGATCATTTTATTTTTAGGAATACCTTCAAAAGACTCAAATCCTCTCTAAGCAGCAATTGCCCAAAGCAATGAAAGATATCAATATTTTCACGATAAAGAGTCCATAGTTAGCTGTTATGGAAGTTAATTCTTAACTTTGGCTTATCTTAGGCTTTTGTTTACCCAGAACACAGGAGCTGTCTTCCCCAGGGAAGAACAGGAGCCTGCTAGCTAGTTCTGATCAGCAGGGAATCACAGCCTGTCTCACACTGACACTTTAGGAAGTGCCTGGTCCCAGATCTCCATGACCTGTGGGCTCCAAGGCTACACTACACCAGACCCTTTTAAGAGTTGTTTCCATGCTAAAGAATTCGCTTGCTACGGATACCTTGCCCCATGGAAAATGAGAAAGGGCCCTTAGAGCCAGCATGTGTTCAAAATCCTTTCTCCTTTTTCATGCTGCTTTTAAGCATCCTGATCCCAATTCAGTGTCAAAGGGAAGAGCCTGTCTGATGCTTGGGAGACAGAACACACGACCATCCCATCAGCTGCTGAAACCCCAGAAATCCCATCCTACACATGGGGATGTGCCAGAGCCATCAGGGCCAATGGGGAGAGAATGCTCCACTGCTAGGAACAGGAGTCACAGCCCCACGCAACACAAATGTAAATGAAAGGCAGCTGCAGCCCAGGGACCAGCTGCCATCTCAGGGGCCAGGGCTCAGGTCCCTGTTCGGGCGCCACTTGCCGAGGGGGAGACGGTGCTGGTCAGCACCGACACGCCGCGGCCCTAAAAAATGCCCTGCAGAGAGCGGCTCCTACAGGGGCTAAGGCTGTCTCCCCAGGCAACGGGTGATTTGCAGTGATATCAGCTCTTAGTGATTTCAGCTCTTTGCGAATCACCCTCAGGCCGACTCGGGACAGAGAGAGACGAGGAGACCGTGTGGCTGTTCCATGGAGGCAGCTTTATTGTTCTGGCAGCCTCTGCGAAGGGGAGGCCAGGGACGGGAGCTCCCTATCCTTCCCGGGCAAACGCAGTGGTTTTTATGGGGAAAGGTAGGGGTGGGATAGGAACCAGCTAGCCAACTGGATACAAGGTATTACCATAAAGGCACAAAGCATGCTGGGAGTGTCCCAAGTGGTCGCCATAACCTTTAGGCAAGTTTCTTAGCAAGCCTCTCCTCTCCAAGGGAGCACCAAGGGCTCACAGCTCTCTACAACCAGCCAGGGAAAATAAACAAACACAACTCTCCTCCCATCCCCCTGTATTTTGGGAGTATCCAGGTACCCTGACTGCTCTTCGTGTAACCCTCTGCAGAAGGAAATCCCTTTATGAGAGAAAGCGCAGATGAATGGATTCCTCCACTTCACAGGCAGAGTTTATGCAGAGAGCCCTTCTCACCGATACGATGTTCTGCATCTTCTGAACTACTGGCAGACAATTGCTGCAAATTTCTCCTACTTTACTGCATCTTCCCACTTTCACGTACTCGCTGGAGATTAAATTCTAATCTTGAAGAACTGATTTCTTTAATGCACCTTTTTCTCTACAATTTCACATACAATACTTCTTTTCTGCTATCAACTCCGGCTACTTCAGGGAAAAGTGTTTAAGCCTGTCGCTAAGTGGGCTGTTTTTCTAAAGAGTTAATTCTGTACAGATTCCTGCTTGCTCAGCAGGTTGCAAAGATGATGGACGCACAAATGTGCCTGTAAATATAGATTAAAACATTGACATCACATCCTTATCTTAAAATGGAGTATACGGAGTTTGCAATTTTGCTTGTATTGCATAGACTGTATCACTGAAGAAGATAAAACCTTTTTTTGCTTTGATAGCTTAAGTTAGTCACAAAGCAAATAACAGGTAAGTGCACCAACCCAGAGATCACACACAGCAAAATTAGTTTGCATTGACTTAAAAGGGTTTGGATTGTTTACGCTAAAGCAAGTCTGTAAGTGAACATACAGGATCAATTCACAGCTCTAAATGAAGATCCACAACCAACCAGGAAGACAGCAGTTTCAGAAATAAACTACAGTACTTTCCGTTCTGTTGTGGTGTTTTGGGGGTTGATTTTGTTTTTAAATAGAGCAGACAAAAATGTTGGAAAATACACTGAGAACACCTTCAACCTGACCGTGTTCCTGCAGCTCCAGCTGGCCAGCAGCACTGCTGTGCCCTGAATAGGCTGGTACAGGAGGGGGTACAATGTTAACCACTGTTAGGGAGATAACTGTTCGAGTATAAAAAATTATTTCAAACAGTATATTCTCAAAACAATTTATTTTTGTAATCGACCTTAAAGCTTTTTGGTTTATCCTGGATGATATCAGGGCTTAAAGATCAAATTATAAAAGAACAAAATACTGATTGCTAACCAACAGCAAGGGAAGTATTTTCAGGGATGTACATGGCATGTCTGGAAGAAGTTATTAAACCTTGCTGTTTATCTCTGTTTACATTCTGAATTTTTTTTCTTAGGAGCAATGACTTGTTAGTATCTACAGCTAAAAAAGCCACATCGGGGCAAAGCATGAATTGTATCTTAGAAATGGTTATCTTCTTTGTCTGCACTAAACACGTCCCTTTCTCCCTGAGGATCAAGTGCTGAGCGACACGAAAACAGTGCAAATAGAGCACACAGAGCTGTTCCTATCCAAAGAATTAAAAAGGCACCTGAGAATTAAATACTTTTTCCACTGAATCAAATCATGGAATCAATTCTGTGCTGAGGGTCATCATTTACAGGCTCATGCTGCATCATCGGGACAGCCCCAAACAGAAGTGATAAGAACAGCAGCAGAAAAGGAGCCTCTGACCAACAGTGAAGTGCCAACACAGATCTGTGTGAAATCCGCACTGCCTGAGTGGTATGGAGGATATTTTTGGAAGGAGCCTGCAGTCCGAATTGTTATCAATCTCCTTCCTTTCATTTGTGTTAAACTCACTCCAACTAAAGAATCCACCAAACAAATAAACAAAAAATTTTCTTGCCTCCTACTGGCCAAAATCCCATGCTGGCTGTTCAGGTGAAATTTATTTTTTGAAAAATATTTACATTCCCATTTCTAAAGCACATTACATTTAGCAAATCAGAGTGAAGAAAGTGTGTCTCTCTTTTACAAGAATGAAGTCCTATCCGGCTGTTTGTGACATGACTTATGTGCTCAAATGGAATTTAAATCATGATCACCTTTATACCTGTGCAGCTTGCCACAGTGATGTACTGCACACTGACAATGTTTGCGTTTGGTGCTGTTTTTTATACTAAAACCCACATTACACTGGTTATTGATCCAGTGAGAAGCGTGATTGATTTCCTACTCGGCTTTGCCATTAAAGAGAGAAAGTCCCAGCAAATGGCTCTCTTTGTAAGGTGTCCTATTACCTGAAAATCAGTGCCTGCCCCTTAATTGCTGACAGATGGCTAAACTCTAACTACAAGCTATTAGACAAGCAGGAAATGCACCAGAGAGCTGACATGGATTAGAAGTAAATTTAACACACCTTCTGATAAAGTTAAAACTTTTAAAAGGAAACATTTGGGGTGACTGAAGTCTTATCTTTCTATTCTTGAATGTTCTGTATTTAATCAGCCCTTGACACATAGTTTTAAGACTTTCTGCTATATGATATAATATCAATCAGGCTACTTAGCTGTTTTCATCTTTTGACACCATATCCCGCTTCAGGTTGTCTGCATGGATGTAGAGTGAAAATAGAAATTTGACATCAAGAAAAACTGTTTGCAGTAAAACAGATTTTACTGATGATGTGAACAGAACTCAGTTCATATCCAAGATCTACCTGACTACTTGAGGAGGTTAAAAAAAAAGGAAAAAAACAATAAGCTACTTCAACAAAAATAGAATCATGCAATTACATTTTTACACTGTCATTGCATTCATGTTCTACTAAACCTCAACTCAAAGTGTCACATCAGAATTTACTGTCCCCTATCTCATTTACCTGTCAACAGAAGAATATCTTAAAGCCATCACAGAACAGCAAACAGAGATAGACCTACTCTCATGCAGTTAAATGTAAGAACCACACGGTGAAGCCTAGAGCTGATGCACTTCACACAACTGGATTATTTTGCTCTAATTTTTCACTACAATATGCAGTCCTTTCAGACAGAAAAATAATGGTGTTGTATGGGCATCTTTCAAGAGGCATTTGATTATTTTAATAAAGCCTTCTCAAGACTTGCAGACCTGCTTCCTGTCTCCCTTCATAAAAGGTGTTATTCTGCCAGGTGGTTCATCCAGACTCCCTCAAGTTTTAATTATCTCTTTACTTAATGAGTACAGTAGCTGATCTAGATTTATTGCAGTAGCTAGACGCTTGTGTGAATAAAATATCAGTTCTGTTTGTGATGTGGCAGTTATCTTTGTTTGCAGACTCCTCTAATTACTTCCAGGTCATTAAGCCCATCTCCAGCAGGTATTTTATTGTCATTAGAAAAAGTGTTATAATGACACTAAAAAAGTCAATGAGTACAGAAAAAAAAAAAGTCAGAAAAGGTCAAAACAAAGCTCTAACCTGTTAATTCAAATCTGGGTTACAGGCACAGAAACGATGCAGATAACTTGGCACAGATCCTGTGAGACACCACAGCAATCAATAGGTTACACTGGGCATGTGTCAGGGCAGAATTTCTGCTTACAACCATCACATTCACTCATTTGCTTCATACTGAGGTTAAATTATAAGAATAGGTTATGTTTCTCATTAGTTTAAACATTGACTTCCCAATAGGCAACATGTGGAGGACAGGATATATAGACTCAAAAATACATATTCATGTACATGCACACACGTGTCAGAGCTGACAGAGAATACATTAGCAAAACTCTGTATTTGACCAATGGCAGCACCACACCTGCTATAATTTCTTTTTCCATTTCACTCCTGAACATTTTTTTTCAGAGGCAGAAATGCAAACACACACATTTGCCATGTCTTCTCCTGCCTCTTCCAGGACACTGTTTGCTGAGGCAGAAGCCCTGGCTCTAATTGCTCGAGCCACTTGCTCACTGAAACATTGCCTCCATTACCAACAATTTCTTGTACCAATCCATCCCCTCCCCATCCTTTCTTCCGTTGTTTGTGATGTATTTTAAGAAGGTGCAGCCCTGGGGATTTCAGCAATAATTAGATTCTGCCACTCCTGCTATCCAGTCAATGGCTGTGATTATAATTCCAAAGGAAGATTTCCACATGCAATCCATGAGAACATCTTAAAAAAAAAAGTTTAACCTAAGCATTAAATTGACCACTTATGCTGACAGTCCTAATTGTTCACAAGTGGACAAAACTATGCATTCAAATGTCTTTTAGCATTGTCCTAAATCAAAGGATGGTATGGTTTCAATCACCATGTTTGTATTCACAAACTAATTGCATCTTTTCCCTTTCCTTTCAAAAGTTGTTCCTACAATTTAAAAGCCTGCCAAGACCCTGCTGGAGAAATACTTCTGTCCTTAAAAACAAAAAGGCATTTTTCAGTATTTACAAGAAAATGGACCACAGAACTTCACATTCAGTGTGGATTTTCACGAGGTTTCTGCCCTCCCTGGCTGAGTGCACAGTGTCACTTTTCATTCCCTATTGGCTGGGTTTGTGCAGGAATAGTCTGTAAGGGTGAAAAACTCAGAGTTAACACACATGGCTTGCAGCTTTGGAGTTAGAGTTAAGCAAGGAGTACTGAAATAAGGAAGATTTAAAGAGCAATGTCCAACAGAAATTGTACCTGCATATTACGTCTGATCTCACAACTGTCAAAACTCATCACTCAAAGAGGGAACCAGAGGGAAGTTTCCTGCTAGAGTTTGCATTTCATCTTTAGTTTTTCTTCCAGCCCCTCCCTATTAGGCAGGTGTCACCTGAAGCTCAAGATCATATCTTTATCTTTTTATCAAAAAACCCTTTCCCAGTAATAAATAAGAAGCCCAGGCTGTATAGTAGAGTCAGTACATTTAGTCCACCAGGCTTGTTTTCCAAGGTATGTTTGTGCAGATTTGCACTTTTATTCAGGTAGATTGGGCAGAAAATCATCGTGGTGCACAAATTTGCCTTTTCATTCCCATTCTGTTTAAGTACACCTTGGCAGTGCACACTGGTCCCTCTCTCACTCCTTGGATTTTAGCTCCCTAAAATGTTGCGCCAGTAAATGAATGATGTAGGCACCAGAAACCAAACAAAAACCCAACCAAGCAAAACAACACAACTACACACAAAAACCAGAATCACCGAGAATCAGATTCCAGAGAGCAGGACATGATCAGTTCCCTGCATTAAACACACTGGGTCAGCACGTAAATTGTCACCGTACCACGAGTGCTGCTGTAATTTCTGACTCAGCCCTCCCACTCCATCGCTAAAGTGACCATCTAAGGATTACTAATACATGTGAAGCTATGGGAAATACTCTGTTATTGGCACAGTGTGCAGGGCAGCAGGGGTTTACAGGCTGTCAGGTGAAGCAGAGCCTGGGAATGCAGCAGGAGCTGCACTGTGGGGTGATGTCACACAGGTAAGTCCCCGCTGCCCTAAGGAGCCTCATGGCAGCGTTCCACCACAACACCACACATTTCACAGCCTTTTCTTCCCCAAGGCTAAGGGGAGACACAGACGCCCTGCTTGTTCCCCAAAAGCAGCAGCAGCACTCTGAGCTTTGCTCTTTCTTTTCCTCTCCAGCCCCCGAGGCTTTGGGCAGCCCAGGGCTCCAGACCCCTGTGCAGTTACAAATCCACTGGCAGCCAGTAAGCCCTTTCTCAAGTTTTACCCTACAGCTCCAGATTTAACTCCAAATCCTCGGAATCTGAGCTGATTGCATTCCTGGAGACAGCTCCTATTTATTTCCTTTGCAGTGCTCCAAACAGGAACCGCTTGATAACCTCCTCAGTTTTTCTTTCACTACTACAGGTCACTGGACAAAAAGACATGGTCTTGTCACTAAACACTATTTTAGTGTCACAGCCAAAACGAAATGATTCATAATCACCTAGGACTACACTGGTCTTTGCTTTGTCACAGATACTGAAAGATCTGTTTTCTCTTTTGGAGATGGGAAGGATACTAAAGCACATCCTCCAGCTCAGAACACTTAAATCTACTCAATTGCATTTTTGTATTCTGCATGTGTCCCGTCACCTGCAGGCTGCAATGACCATAAATCAAACAGCATCACATCCAATTGCATTCCAAAGGAATAATTTAAAGGATAGATATCATACACGTTCAGGGTCATCTTAGTGACGTTATAAAACATAAAATTTCCATGTCCTAATGAGAGCTGACCTAGCAGAGAGTGCAGGAAGTCTCTCTCACCATAAGCTGTTAAGAGGATGTGAAGTAACTCATCCTGGGAAAAGAATGGAATATACAATCTTTATAATACCAGGGAGTTGTCAAATCACTCATAGGTTGCATTTATTCTATTCTTTCTTCAAAACTAAATAAGCTTTAGAAAAAAAGTCACAACATAGTGTTACTAATAAAAAAAATTCTGTTTCAAATAAAAATTGTGTCTGTAGCCTGATAGATACACCAAACTGGGCAATTCATCTCCTTGGAAAAAAAGGTTTGTGTCATTAATTTCTTCTTTTAAATATACAATACTGTACCTGTTTAATAACAGTCCATAAATCTTAGCAGACACTCCAAAAGGCATTTAATCCAGAAAGAACTCCCATTTTGCAAGTGAGCAGTAGCTTGAATCCCAAAAGAAATCTGATATAGTATGATAAACTCCCAGTTATATTATCTACGCAATTTCTTTTGCAAAAGCATCCAATAAATAAAATATTAACTACAAAAAAAGGTCTAGAAGGTATAGCCTGAGCTGCTGACCTTGGGCTATCAGTAATTGCCTTAGCAGTAAGACACACACTGCCCCTGAATTTGTTTGTGTTACATTTCAGAGTCAGATCACTGCATTTGCAATGGCACAGGATCACAGGATCTCATGTTACGGAGTTTACAGTTGTATGGAATTGGATATCAAGTTTTTCCTCATTTTCATTCATTTGCTTTAGACCAACTGGAAAATCTCAGGGCTTCACAAGCTAAAACTGACCATTAAATTCCAGGTGGAAACACACCAAGAGCAGTGCACTGGTACCATGCTGCTCTGAAGGCTCTCTGCAGAGATCAATCTCCTTTTTTTCTGCATAGTCTCAAATACCACTTAAAAAATAATGGGATGATGAAGTTTTAGGAATGCAAGGATTACAAATGAGTAAATGAGATCCCAGGAAAATGAGAAAAATGAAACTATTATAGCCTAGCAATTTTATTTTTTGTGTATTAGTTAACAGTATCAGAAAGTGCTGGTTACAAAAGCTGCAATGAATGCAGAAAAATCTTTGATAGAGAGGAAACAGTATTGGAATTCAACAACACCCCGAATTCTGCATCCCTAATCCTAACGAAATTAAACAGAGTTGCTGTCTTTGTCCTATAAAACAGTAGCTCCATCCCTAATGCTGATTCCAATACACCTGAGTTCTAAATTAGAAATATTCCAAGACCTGTTTCAACTTTTAAAAGTCTAATTTAGAGCTGCTGACTTCATTTGAACTGAAACACCATTTGCTCTGACTTCCCTTTATGTGTTTTTCCAGGACTGACAGCCACTGTTTAGCAGCTTGGATTAACCCGTGCAAGGCAGACTCAGGACTGGCCAGGGACAGGAGACAAGCCCATGCATCGCTGGAACCATCTGCACAGCGATCACTGTCCCAAAGATCCTCTTCAGCTCGTCAGACAGAGAGAGAGAGAGGATGAAGGATGAAAGCATTGCTTGCTGCCAGTCGCTTCCAAAGAACCCCAACGAAAACACCAAAAACCCCAAACCTCGGGTGGGAAAGGAGACGGGCACACTGAGTGTCTAACTTCAAGCCATTATTTCTGTGTTGAAGGGAGAAGGATGAACTGCATGACAAAGGATGCTGCTCAAGTGCTCTGGAAAAGCACTAATGCTGCCAGGCTCCCAGAACGTTCCATCTCCTACCCTGAGCAATACTCTTAGAGTCTTACTTCAATACTTCAGCCCCCTGCTGTCACTCTCAGTGTGCTGGCACTTACCTCCATGACCTTCCACCACTGGGAGCAACCATCTTAAACCAGCAGTTAAAATAAAACATCAAACAGAAAAATTAGACAGCCAAGAAGCTGTCTACCCACATGGTCACAAAGAAATCAGGTGATTTTTCAGATTGACAAAATAATGCACTTCAAAAGGTCACTTGGCTCAGAGGTTTGTGGTCCTTAATAAGCACAACATTCCAGATCATGCTCAGAAGTATTACATATCATAAACAAATTATTATTATTATAAAAAATATGCAGAATCCTGGAAGAAAGGCTCATATAAAAAATAATTTTACAAGACCTAATTAACTCTTTATTGTTAGTAAATAGCTCTGAGAATTGAAGTGACTATTTGGATTACAATTATAAATTATTATTACACCATATTATACATGGTGCTTGCATTAACAATACATTGAAATTAAGTCTTGTAAATCATTGTATCTCTGGTAGGGTATGTAACATAAAGGTATCCAGAGAAAACACTGAGAAAGGATTTGAAATACTCCATGTTTGCATTTCAATTAGAATAAGTTGTTTTGCCCCCACTTAAAGAACTGATTGGAATTGGTGTTTCAAAGCCCTTCCTCCTGTACCCCACAGATATTTCATCACCTGCACGTGGTTGGTTCCTCAGCCCTTGGCAATGCCAAAGAGGACGCGCTGTGCCAGCTGATCCGTGATGCAGGACAGAAACTCTGGCCAGCCAGTTTTGTCTGAGAGCTTCAGGAACTCCATCTCCCTTCTTTTCACACTCCAGCTTCACCAAAGGTCTATGAACCAACCGCTTCTTTTAGAGTTATTTCAGGGAAACTCAGCAATTGCCGAGGGTGTTCCAAAGCACGTATCCTTCTTTTTCCTCCTTGGAAAAAAGGTTAGACCCAAAATACATGATTGTATTGGTTCAGAAATGATAGTTTCTGGGTTTTCAGGTGTTTTCTCTTTTTGATTGTTAGCATATTCATCGACATATCATCTACACTTCACAGCAACATACATGACTGTTAAAACAAGATCCATGGAACAGATTTTATGCTGAACAACACAACTGGGATATCGTTCCAGAGAGGGAGAAGCCAAATCTGAGTTTGTATTTAGAGTTAAGATTAGGGTCATATGGCATAAAAGTTTTGGTTGAAGGGCAGCTCTACTACAACCTTTTCAGAGTTCTGCATCATGAAGTTTCCCATTTCCACCCAAACTGAGTTAAAATGACCCAGAAATGCATTATCTGTGGAGACTTACTGCTTAAATATACAAAAAGTTCAATCAGAAGAATTACTGAATCTCATGGTTTTACTTTCTTGCACAGAGTGTATTAGGCTATTGTCTTTTACAATATTTAATTGAAAAATTCTATCAATTATCCTGAGCAAATATGCAAATACAAGCACAGCTTCTTCATGCAGTTTCTTCTGACTTAGCATTCATTAAAAACTCTGGTAGCCTGTGTAGCACATTAAATTCATTTTGCAAACATAGCAATTGTCTTACCTGAGAAAACTGTTTCTTTATAATTAAAACATTTGCTCTTATTTGGCACTTTTCTCTCTGTGAGTTGAATTCAGAAGGGAAAAAAGGCTCCCCTGCAGTATCAGGAGCTCGGGGTGGGAGCACACACTTGGGGCTGGGTTGAGGTTTATCCCCCCCGAATGAGAAATCTCTAATTAGCCACCAAAATGGATCTTTCAGCTCCTCCACACAAGAAATAAGAGTTGTAGAACCCATGACCAGAAGACAGAGCTGGAAGCAAGGCCTGTGACAGTCGGTGACACTGGAAGCCTACCCAGAGAATGAGTGAGACCTCTGCCGTGGAACAGCCGAAACAAGGCCAGGCTTGGAAGGGATTTCAACTCCCCTGTCAGAGTGATTTCCCCCAGCACTGTTCCAGAGCTGCTACACCACAGCACACCTGAGATACTCCAGGTTTAGGATTAATCTGGAGTTGTACTCAGCCACACTGCAACGCCCTCCCATCTCCATCTGATAAGGACTATCTAACGAATTCAAGCATCATTTCACTTTCTCTGAACCCAACAGAAGCATCAGGCGTCTCTACACAAAAGCAGATCTCTCCTAAGCATCCACACACATTGCTGTGTCCATCCCCATGGGCTCCTTGCCGCAGCATCCCTACAAATGTGATCTCCTAAAACAAGGGACAGTTTGAAAGTCGCTGACCACAGATCTACATCCAACTGAAAATTCAATGCTGAATTTGCACGTGCAGGAGGAACTGCTGGCCAGATCCGAGCTCTGAGGCTTACAGCTCAGAAACCTGGCAACACAAGCTTAGGAATAACTTCCCTTTTCCAAAAGCCTGAGTTCCACTCCTGGAGGTGGAATATTGAAATAAATCCCCAGCCAGTGCACTCCTGGTACAGGTTAAACAGCCATTTACAGCACAGCACCATTTACGGACCACACTGACACTTCCAGGCTAATCAGGAGACCAAATGCCAGAAAAATTCTAAATAAATGATCCAGGTCAAACCAACTTACTGAGACACATCACCTTCTGCTGGTGTGGAGCAGGTTTGCTTTTGTTTCCAATATATGTTAATGGTATTTTTTCTTTTGTCTCAAGGTAAATCTGTACCTGGATAAGAGGTTGGGGTTTTTTTAAGAAGGTTTTTTAAAACCTAGAAGTGTCTATCACTTTTCTAAGCAGTTTTAAATGGACCTGCACTTTACACTGGTCTGCTGTGTCTATATTTATACAGCAGCACCACTGGCAACTGATTAAAGTGTAATTTTATCCTGAAAATGTTCACTGGAGTACCTTCATGAGAAAATTGTTGTCCATAGATGAAAAACATTTTGTTTGACTTTTTCAAAACAGGTCTCTAGTAAAATATGTTTAAAAATAAACGTTTATCAAGACACAACAATTAAAGATACTATTTTAAGAAATGGATCTTATATGCATAAACAGCATTTCTACCATTAAAAATAAACATAAAATTAGAAAGCAAAAATGCATTTAAGGAATTCGTCTATCTTTCCTTCTTTTTATAACTCATAGCTGGAAGCTAAACTAAAAGTACAAACCACTACAAGCATGAAATCATATATTGAAACTGCATCCTGAGCACCCTAAAGCCTTTGCTGGGCTATATTTGATACATGACACGTTGTCAAAAGCACTTCCTGTTCTTATCACAATAGCTTTGTAGCTATTTAGGGAATTTAGCCACTCAAGCAAGGCTTTGCAAATAAATAAAGAGTGGGAGCATGAAAAAGAAGGCATTTTTGAGGCTTTAAAAAGAGATAAGAGATTAAACAGAAGGTATTTCTCCATTTTATGGGTTCTCTGCACTGAAAAGTAGTGTAACATCTTTCTTTATAGGCCAGTACTTGTGTTTGTCAAATTAGAAGGCAACAGTAAGATCGAAAATCCTTTAATTTTTGGAAATGAGCTGAAACAATGCACTTCTGACTTCTGCCTCCTTCAGATACTCAAATCACCTGAAGTCAGGGGATCAAAAGTATTGACAACACTGGACTTTGGATTACAATTTACAAGAAACTTCCTTTAGATGTCACAGGATGCTAATTATGATCCACCGACACTTTCCACATTCTCCCTTCTATTCTGCTACATTACTGCCAAGTCTTTATAGTAATAACAAAAATATTCAAATATAATCAGGTATCTCATTGCTAAAACAGTAAAATAACCTGATTTTTCCCTTGCTCAAGGTTGTTATTATTCTTGTGTGCAATGAAATACCATTTAGGCACAACAGCCACGGTGCACGTTGCCCTCTTCAAACTTCAGCTCCTTGCAGGAAGGCCCATCCTTAAAGGTGGTGTTCCTCCCAGCCAACTCGCAGTGCTATCAGATCGCATATGCATGCCAGAGAATTCACTTAATTAGGGCATTAATGAATTTTTTTTAATCATTATTAGTACACTGGGGCGATATATTAGTATTTGCATGTGTAAATAAATTCAATTAATGTGTTAATTGCACAGAGACATGAAAATTAGTTTAATCAACTCAATTAAATCATAAACAGTTAGAAATAAGAAAGTAAGCTTGTAATGCAATTAGTGTTCTAATATGCTAGTAACTTTAGTAAACAGGATCTTAATTATATAGCAGGTCAAAAAGACAAAATATTTTAATTGATATAAAAAGGAGCTTTTGGTTGCTACACTAGAGTCTAGCTGAGTTTAGAGAAAATGATCCATGCTAATGAGATCAAAATGTTGTTATCTAGAATAAAAATAAGGATTTTTTTAATAGAAATTTATCTCCAAAGTAGTTCAGATGACTGAACGAAGCAGTACTGACTGCAAGAAACTAATCATGCCGTAATCTACACGTGATTGAATTACACATTCACACAGCGCTCTCCCCTAAGCTTTTCAGAATAATAAAACAGAATAAAATACTTGGTAATATTTTAATATTAACCATCACAAACTAATGTTATATTAACACAGTGAACAGCACCGCTGCTCAAAGAGCAGTGAGTTGTGGAGAAGTGATGAGTCAGGAGAAAAAAAACCCTCTCATTATTGTGGGGTTGTGTGTTAATGGTGGGGCACTGGGAATTCCGGCCCCACACACCCAGAGCGCCCGTGAAGGGTCCCTGCAGGGCTGGGCAGGGGACTTGGGCAGCCCTGTCAGCCACGCTCAGCTTCACTGAGGCAATGGCTCAGTATCTGACCTGCAGCAGGTATTCCTGTCCTGGGGTCGTTTTATGCTCTTTATTTCCCCATCACTGCTTATGCCCAGCACTGGGTGCTGTAACGTTAATCTGGAAAGGGAAGCAGCCAGGGAAACTCTGGCACAGTTTGTTTTCCATCTTTTTGAGATACTGGAGCGAGGCACGAGTTAGTTTACATACCAGGAGCTGTCTGCCTGTGAGTCAGGAAAGAGGATATTTTTTTTTCCTCTCTCTGGGACTTTGGCTTTTTGCTTTCTTCCCTTATTTTTGGACTGTTTGGCTTGGTTTTTTTCCCCATTCAGAAAACCATCTCCCGGGGAGACTCTCAGCAGGACTCTCACCAGGAGCTGCTGGACCCCTGGCCCAGGCAGGCTCAACCTTCAGGAGGAGCTAAACCAGAGAAAGAAGGGACTCTCCAATCCACCATCTTTCTCCACAGCAGAGAAGGTTTATTATCTAACATTACTAATTTCTTTCCCTGTGCCTGCGTGCGCCTTACTTGTTAAATAAACAGGTTTTTTTCAGTTTCCTCCAAGAAAATTCCTTTCAAACCTTGGTTAGGTGGAGGGGTTGAAATTCTGCCTTTTAGAGGAGACATCCTTTTGAGAAGTTTCCTCCCAAATTTGTCTCAAACTGGGACAATTCCATATTCCAGATATGCCTTGTTATTCCAAATTAAAGGAATACAACTCACACACACTGCTGGATCAGTTAATAACCTGTACTCAGGAAAGGGCAACAAGGAAAAGCCTCAGATCTGAAGGAGGAAAAAAAGCTCTTCCATAGCAATAACTTGACTCAATAGCTGTAAATTGAAATACTAAGCTTTGCTAACTCTAGAGTGCTGGACTGCTGGGACTCAGAGTAGGCTGCACACAGGAACCAGCACCTTAAAAACGTGAGTCCCACTAGAGGGAAGTCCCCAGGGCAGACCCTGGCACGCCTGGCACTCTCTGTGCCGGGAATGGTGCAGTGGGAATGCTGTGCCACCCTCACCCATCCCACTGCACTGGCAGAAGAGCAGCTCCATCCCAAAAATCCTCATTTCTCACACATTTTTGAAATAAAAAGGCACAGTGGAAACCATCTGCATGATCAACCAGTTAAAATTTTAATAGCAGCTCTTGTGAACAGCTAATTTGCACATTGGGCAAGCAACAGTTAGCTCCATGTTTGAGGGATGCAGTTCCAAGTTAGGTAGCATGAGACAAAGCCATTGTTTCCCTGCTCTTTAATTCCAAGAAAAATCTCTAATATTTTTATCTTTATTGAATCCATAGTCCAATAGTAAATTAATTATTAGCTTTAAAGGAAGAAGTGGATAAGAGGATTTTCCTAAGAAGTATTTGCCTTGGGTTACTAAAATGAAGTCTGAATGGAAAGAAGTGTACAGAGCGAGCAAAGTGTTTTCCTACTTAACATATTTATACAAAATCATTATCATCTTATCCTGTGACACAAGATATTCAACAACTTGATCATAAAAAACATCCCCTACAGCCAAAGAAAGGCAATTATTGTCTTTAAAAAAAACCAACCCACACAAACATAACACAAACAACCCTAAACCACAAAAAACAACAAAACAAAACCACGAAAAACGAACAACCAAACACAAACAAACAAACAAACCCAACACACACAAAAAACCCCCAACCCAGAGCTGTAGACCAGAGACATAAATGGCTCATTTTAAACCTCTTCTGATCTTTACCAAAACAGGTCATATACTGGGATTTTCTATGTCTCAAAATCTGGTCCTAGGGACTTCCCTCTGGTCATACACTAATTAATCATGCTGAACTGTCATTTTTTAACAAGCAGCTATAAAAAACACATTACAATGCGGAAAATGACATTTTTACAAATATGCCGCACTTGCCGTAATTGAATTTGCTTGTATTTTTTTATGATTTTACTCCCCAAGAAGGAAAAGCACAGTTAGCTGTTCTGTCCGAGCTGCCTCAGGACAAGGACAGCAGCCCAGGGGAGCAGCCTGTCAGCCCCCAGGAGCCCAGCACCAGAACAAACAGCGCAGGGACCCAGGGACATTCCAGTGGAACACCTGTCTGTCCACCTGATGCCTGAGCAGAGGCTCCCTAGAGCAGAGGCCAGACAAGATTAAGAGAATAAAATGGGGATTTATTGCAGGGCCTTCAATAGGGACACCTCGGGCAGTCAAAGCCCTCTGCGGGAGAGGCCACACCCAAGATGGACCCCGGGTCACGAGTTTGCTACACTTTTATAAGTTTTGATCAATTAATTTATCAGGGTTAATTCTCCAATAACAATTTCAGGTGATGATGGCATTTACCTCAAGTCTGTCCCCCATTTTAGAGGCTCAGTTTCCATATTTCATGGGCCTAGAGCAACGAGGTGTCCTTGAGTCCACGCCTGGAGAGGATTTGTTCTGTCTGACCAGAATGTGAGAACAGGAGCTCACAGACTGTGTGGAGTTTGAGAGTTGCACACTAAAGCAGTGCAGGGTCTGAAAAATATAAAAGCTGAATCTTTAGGCATCACACCCTGTCCCTAAAAGAGCAGCAGCAGGGCTGGAATTGCAGCCTGGCTCAGGAAGAAGGGCACTGAGGAGAGGAAAGAGGGGCTCAGTGCTGCTGTAGCTGGGTGACAACACCCCACTGCTGACCCTTCAGGCTCTGGCACCACGGAGAAGAGCTGGACCATCAATTTGTCCCCCTGAGGTCCCGCAGGGAAGAGCATTCACTGCTCCAGTGGCTGCTCAGTGCTCCAGAACAAGCAGCATTCCTGCATTTCCTCCGAGCGCCTCTGTGCCACCCCTGCCGTGAATCAGAGCAGCAATGTGCCATTCCTGGCCTGGCCTGACTCTGAAATCACCTGCACCTCCTGCAGTGGAGATTGACTGTAAATGGCCATTCAGCAGCCTCAGCTTCACAACACTTCCATGCAAAGAGATTGCCAGGGGTGGAAGGAACATGACTTACAACATCCACTTTTTCAGCTAGAAGTGGGTTTTTCCTACACTGTGCTCTAGTAGAACACTTAAGAGCACCGTGACCTTCACAAAAATACAGGAAAAAGATACCACGAACACAAAGTAAGAATTTCAAGCGGCATTTTTAAACAAATTCCTAAAGCCTAAGAGCTTTCCGAAGGGTATTTATTTGGGTATTTCTGTGACTTTATTAACATAACTTTCTACAAAGCTGCCAACCAAGGCCCTGCTGCAGAGAGCCACCCATCCCCTGGAGCCAGTGATCAGACCCACAGGTCCAAGTGCCCTCCTGGTGCTTCCCTTTTCCAAACACAGGAAAGCAGCACCTGAAATAAAATTTACTCTTTGCTCTCAGCAAGGATCAATGCTTCTGAAACACCCTGGTCAAACACAGCAAAATCCCACTGGGACAAGGAATGGCTTTTGCAATTGATTTCCCAGTTTTCATAGATGAAAAGGCATTTTAGTCACATGCTCATTAACCTGCTTGTCTACAGCAACAATCCCTGCTCCCCCTTCAAAATGTCTGGTTTTATAAAGCCAGTATCTTTGCTGGCAGAAAGTAATAGAACAGAAAAAACCCCAAAAACCACTGGTGGTATGTTGTGTTGTAATAGGAGGTCTGGACACTGAGATTTTGAAAATTACCCATCCCCGGGAGCTGCCAAGCAGCAGCAGCCTGGTTTTTGCAGCTGCAGCCCAACAGACCAGCACAGGCTGTGCAGGAGACTTGGGCTCTCAATTTCTTTGTGCTTCTCCTACCTGGCTACGGACAAAGCCTCACCCAGCACAGACCTGACTCATATTTCATCATTTCTGCTTTCTGGGTCATGGACTTCACAGTGACCAGCAGGATGAAGTAACTGGGCTCTGGAATTGTCTCAGAACTACCAATTATGTCAGTCAGTGACAAAACAGAGAACTCACAAGGACCTTTAAACACCCAATGGAAACAGATCCAGAAGAAGCTGCACTTTCACACTGCCTGGAAAAATACCTCTGTATGATGTACCACAGAAACAGCAAACTCATTCTCTTAAACCACTATTTTTTTTTTCTAAACTATTTCAATTAAGATGCCATGTCAACAGGATCAGGTCCACAGAAAACTTTGGGCCATACCAGATACCACTGCCTGCCAAGCAGGAAAATATCCTTTAGCTACTAAATACAAAATCATTGAGAAGAAGTTCCATTCTACTCTTCCAGGAGAAATAACTTTAAAAACTGAAGCCTTACATAATAGAGCGCAGTCTGTTTTCCCTTTCTAATCCCCACACTTTCTTCCCTGAGAAGGAAAATGCTCTTTGAATAACCCACTTCAAAACTCACAGAGATCCATCCCTATTTTACCAACAGAGTGAGGTACATTTATTTTGACATGCTTTTCTAAGGAAAACGAAAAGGCTGAATTCCACATCCCAGATGCGTTCCCAAAGCTTTTCAAACTCCAGAGATCCCAACCCCACCATCAAGAGGAGCTTCCATCCAGCTGTTCATTTCCAGTTTCTCGGTACAGCCCCATCCTCTGCCAATCCTTTTGGCACAAGTCTGCCCAGCACTCCCAATTTCCAGCCCACAGAACTGCAGGATTTGCAATGACAGCCACGTGTGCACAGCTGGATCTGAGACAGACTGCAGAGCTAATGGGAGGTGAGGCTGGAAAATCCAGTCCACAATGAGCTCTGGGCGTCTGCTGATTGATTTCAGTCTCTTGTCAAGACAGTTCAAGAATGTCCTGCCCAGAATCACAGTTTCTGTGTCTATGGATGGCTCTATCCTGTTACACACAATCCATTTTGAGCTCAGAATCCAAAAAAAAAGGAATATCTACTCATTTAAAAATATCACATCTGCAAACTCTGTAAATAATCTCAGATTCTTCATTTTGTCCAGTTCACATGAAATATGAGAAAAATGCCAGGCACAGTAAAGATCCCAAGAACATTCATTAAAAATCACACTTAGTTTCTGGTGCCAAATTTCACTTTAAATGCTAGGTTGACATTTAAAACACCTTTTTGCACAAAGGGCACTGTTAATATTACAAAAAATTAATTAACCAGATCTCACATGCTTTTATGTATTGTAATTCATGGATTACTGAGATTCATAATTGAATAATATGTAGATGTCACCTAGAGGTACTAAACCAATTCTCCTGCTTGTAATTGCCTGCCTAAGTAAGAATGACACCAACTTCAGCATTTTCTCTCTGATTAAGGCTGCTATAGATCTGCGGTTGCGTCTGTGTAATATAAATCAATAAAGAATAATTTTCCAGGCAGCAAATCAATTGTCAGTTCACAGACCCTAATACCTCTGTGCAGGATTTATTGAAAAAATGAATGGCAGCCTTGTTAGTGGATGTACAACACGCTTTACAGGCACATAATGGTGTGGGGCCAGTCCATTCCACACTCTCCTTAACTCCTTCCCTGCCTAAAACAACTGTGATGAAACGCAAGAAAAGGGACCAGACCTCCCAACTGGAAGAAAGGAAATCAAAAAATTGTATTTGCGTTGTACTCCTCCATTTTGGCATCTTACTGTCTCGATGTTCCCATTTCTATGATGAGATTTCAGGCCACTGCACAGCCTGAAGCTGTCAAATCACAAGTCACAGGGAGCTGGGACTGATATTTAGGAGTTGGGCTATCTGAAAAAGCACAGCAGGATGAAAAAACACTGGAAAACATTAACCTGATTAGATCTAAACATGATGTATGCAGCTTTTTGCCATTTTTTAAATTAGATCAGACTCCTTTTCTGTTTTTCTCTCCTTGGCCTTTACAGGATGCTGCCCTGTTACAGGATGTCCCTCCAGACCCAACTGCCCTTCCTGGATCCATCCTGACAATGTTCATGTTGCCACTTGAAATTTAATTTTTTTTTTTTTTTTGTCACCAAAACCAGTTTTATTATATCTCAGGGCCAAAAGCAATGTGCCACATGGCAAAGGGCTGCTGTGAAATCAGATCTAGAAAGACTAAAGTGCCATTTTTTAACCTAATGCACAAGCACAGCTACAGAGCTTCCATGCAGATCATGCTCCAGGACTAAACAGAGTTTAGCTCCTTCTTAAGGGAGGTAAATGCATCCTAAAGACACTCAGTGAAAACACAGTTGTCATTATTTAACAAGGAGCAGACACATTCTTTATCAGCACAGGAGGAAGGTGGTTGGCCCTACCTGAAGTGTGACCTAAAATTAAAAATAAAAAGCATATATAAAATTTAAAAAAATAAAATTAATACACCCCACAACTCAGGAGAATTGTCAAGGAAGAATTTTAAGAAACAGTTCACAAATCTCTGCTGTGACAGTCAATCTGCATCACTAATTCACCCCAAATCCCTTAGCACTAGACTGAAGTCACCTTTAAAAATGGAAGGTATTTCAACTTTCCTCTAAATAAAGAACAATGGTCGCTCTCTTTCTTACAAAGAAACTCAAAGAAAAAGTAAAATAGAAGCTATACACGGAATTTAATGCAGAGAAGGCAAAAATTATGCCTTATGCCCAACCATTATGAAGAAAGAACTTGTCATAAATTCAAACTAGGCTCATTCTCTTCCACATAAAATAAAGGTTGAGTACAACCTTCAAGCAAAGGAGACAGAAAATGTGCAGGCATTGTAATATCCACACTCTCCCACAGTGCTGAGAAAATAGGACCTTAATTATCCACCACTGTTGCCACCTAAAGCAAGAACTAATGCTCCCCCACTGGTTTCTGAAACTCCGCTCCACCCTCAGTTCGGTGGAAAGCCCTCACTGCGTAGTCTGACTTCTCATCCTGCTTTCAAGGCTGCCATTTTCTGGCACTGTGAATTTCATATCTGTGCTGGGAAATAAATAGAATTGGACAAAAAGTAGTCATTAAACCCCATTTCTCAAACAAAGTGGGCCTTCAAAAGGAATATTCTCCTCCCCCTGATTCCTGCCATTTCTGCTGACACTTTTCAATACAAGAGTTAGATACTATTTAAAAGCAGTTTGTGGATTCTTTTCATTAAGGGGAGATCTGTACATCTCATGTGAGAGAACAGGTTATATCGAGGCCCTAAGAAAGAAGCAAAAAAAAATCCCAAACACACTATATTCAAACTATTAATTCACCCATATTTGTCTTTTTCCACTCATTTAAAATAAACTGATTTTCATGCAGGCAAGTGCTTTTCATTCTTCTTGTCACACAAAAAGTCTTATCAGCCAACCCTAGAGTGGTACAGTTTTGTTTGAAAGGGAAGTTTGGAGTTCTCTAACCCCCTCCTTCCCCTGCTCTAAACAGCTCCAATTACTTCAGGGTGCTTGGGACCTTACTCAGATAAGTTTTGAGTATCTCTGAGAATGACATTCAAAACACCTCGTTCTGAATAACAAATGATGGTTCTGCATGGGGCCTGATCTACAGGCCAAGAATACGTTCCTACTAACACAAAGCTCTGAAGTTAATCTGGCTGATTTCTGGGGTTTTAACCATACTTTAATAGTGAGCACGATATTAAACAGTCTAACAGATCCAGATGGCTGGACGATTTGCCTGAGATACAGTCAATATTTTCTTTTTAATGAGTTTAAATGTCTACAGCTTTTTTGCTTTAATAGGCTCATCACTAACAGTAACCCAATTTACCATTTTTTATGCATGTACATTATTTTTAATACTTGATCACTCAAAACAGATCAGAAATGAGAGAAATGGGAGGAGATCTCATCTGCAAAACTACTCTGGCTGTAAAGACATTCAAGCTGACAAGGGATTTGAACTCAAAAACAACACAGCATAAACCTCAGGTAGCTTCATGCAATAATTTCAGAGCTGCATTTAGCCTTATTATATTGATCTTTAAGGCTGTTATGCATATTCTTGTCTATAATTTGCACATCACCTTGTTCATTATTGCAGCAGCATTTCAGCACATACCTAATCAAAATAATTACTACAAATTGTTTAGACCTGCAAAGCATGTGGGACTAAGCCTGCAGTTCAGGAGTCTATATAATCACACAGAGAGCTGCTCTAGAGACTTCTTATAAAGTAATCAAATTGTGAAACTTAGCAATGCAATTGATTTTCTTGTCAGAAGATCCCCATCACTGCCTGGGATGCCAAAGCGCTGATGAGAAATTCATTCACCGAGGAGCCTGGGAGCAATCCCTCGCCTACCCAAACATCTGAGGAGGTGGGGGGTCTGCTTTAAACGAGCCACCCAATTACCTGCAGAGCATCAGTACAGCAAAACAAGCACCATGGAGGAATATGCATTTTACTCAACAGCTTCTTTCTTTTCTATTTCTCACTGGCGCTTCTTCCTTCTCAAACAAAGCCCCATCTTTCGTGCCGTGCCACGGAAGACTCGTGATGAGTTGCAGCATTCAATGAAGAGCTGCTTCATTAACGACTGAGTTATGTGAATCCCTGAGTTATGTGACATCCCATTCATGGCTTCCCATGTGACTGCAACATCTTGTCAAGACAGACCCAAACACAAGGCACCAGCCTGCGTGGACAGAGAGATGCTGATTTCAGCAGCCTGCTGCCAGGACAGGAGCTCTTTATTTTTTCTTCTGTAGGTTGTCCTCGCTGAAGGCTGCACAGGTCCTTCAAATATATCTTGGCAGGCCACACACTGACTCTCACATCCTGCTGCACCCGCTAATCTGCAGTCACATGGCCCAGAACTGTTTGAAGTAAAACTGTGGACAGCACCACAGTACTGTACACCAACCATTATTGCTTCTCAGCTGGGGCTGATGCATTGTCTTGGGGTTTATCTTGACAAGATGTTGCAGTCATACAGCTCACAAAGCCCATTCTTACACATATGTCTTCCACTGACTCCAATATGTAAAATTTCCTGCTTTTTCAGACAGTTCATTCATCAGACAACAGGCTCATAGATGAGCCTTCTGTTTTCTCAGCCCTTAAGTGCACATGGATTAAATTCCTCTCCAGTTCTCCCTGATAAAGACAGTGGACAGCAATCCCTGAATCCTTCAGTGTAATATGTATTTGAGGCTGTTCTGTGGACTTCCTCCAGTAATTCAATACCATTCCTGAATTTTGTATTTTTTAACAGCCACTGTATTCTCACCAAGCAGTCTTTACTACTACTACTATTTTCCTGCTTCAAACACCAATAGTTTCTTATGCTTCCAGAGACGGGCTGAGGAGACAAATATTCATGCAAATCCTCCAACTCCAAGTTTGAATCCTTCCCAGAGCAGTTCTCTGCCCTAGAGACAGAACTAATTTTCATTTAAGTATATTAAAAACACATTGCTTTCTCATACGCTCCTTTTCAAGTGAAAAAACAGCTCTCGTATCAGCAGTTCCTGCTGTTATTTACCATTTTACAATTGCTGGGACCTTTGGGAACATCACCAGTGTTAATATTCTCTTTTGGTGGCCATTTCCCTTCATTGCCTCTCTTGTTGCCAATATTCCCCTCTGACCTTCCTCCCATCCCCTCACCTACCTGACCTCAACACCAAAGTCTGTGCCAACAGAGAGCAGCCTAAACAGGTTCCTCTGGCTGCTGTAGATGTGGATTCATATTTATTCTCTCAAACCCTGACAGTTTCTTGCCCACTGAGCTCCCATTTTAACCAGTCTCCTCAAAAAAAGCAACTATTAGAACGAAAGAGGCCCATTCCCAGCTCTGCAAGGTGATGCCCAGCCTGAAGAAAACTTTTACAAAGCCTAAAACATTTCCTGCCTTTTTTTAGTTACTGTTCATCACAATGCAAACTTTCACGTTTTTTCCTAACTACTTTTATTCCATCTTTTTCTCTCATTCTCATTTAAATAAAAGCCCTGGAAACCTATGGTTTCATAGCTTGCCCACAATCCACAATATATGGATGCTACTTGCAACTTTCAAAAGCTTTTAAAAATAGCACTGAATCTATTATTGTGAATTACAGTAATTGCAGCAAAGATTTAAGAGGCACTTTGAGAAATTTCAATTTCATGGTACGTTTCTGGACCCAATTCCTCGGCATCTTGGGGAAAATGCAGTTATTTTTTGTGAAAGAGCTTTTCTTCGTGCCTTTTCATAGAACATTTCAGCTGAAACTCCAGTAGCCAAAGTTCTCTTAAGGAAAAGAGAGGGCTGAGCTTCCAGTTCCAAGGGCAACAGAGGCCAAGATGGTACAAGACCAGAGCCTCTCCTGAGCTGTATCAGTGCAGCCAGAAAACAGCCCATGGATAGAGAACAGCCTTTGGGACCTCGGTCTTCTTCAGCTTCCCAGGAATTTCTCTTTCCAAGGTTTCCAACTGAAAGGCCTGATGTGGTCAGAATATTCTTAGACGAACAATCAAAAGCCAGATTGGAATATGCAATGCATGAGAACAGCACCAGGGCTGGGCTGAAGAAGCACAAGTTTGTTGAGATATAGAACATCAAAGAAGCTCTCCAGCTTCCCCTACACAGGCTACCCACCAGCAGGACTGCATTACTGCTGCAATACTCTGAGTTTTTCAGCTTTAGATGCCATCCAGATGGTTTTCCTTAAATTCCGCTTATACCCTCTCTCACTGAAGTTGCGACATTACACCCAGTTTGGAGGAAAGGGAATTACATTTTTGCTTTTGAATTTAAGTAAAATGCGGGATGAATCAGAGGTAGTAAGTTCCTTCTCTGCAGCTCCAGTGGCAGTAGCAGTGATGCAGTAGCAGAAGTGTCCCCAAAACACAAGAAACTTTCAGGAGGGAAAGGAGTGATCATGAGACTCATTGGCTTGGCTGCTGATTTGCGTGCTACTTGCAGGGCAGTTTCATTGATGGCTCATCAAGTTTTAAGTTCCTGCTCTGGGAGCAATCTTGCTGTCCACATTCCACGAGGATTAGCTATTGCCATAGGAACAGGAGCTGGATCTCACTCCCCCATCTCTCCTCCCCTTCCCTCACCCTACAGATATTACCCGTGCCCATGTTTGGATGAACAGCCAATGAGTCTTGCTAACACCAACCTTCAAATAACAGAGTCACAAAGCTGCCCTGCTGATAAGGCTTCAACACCATGGCATTAGTTTGTATTGGACTTGGTATAAATTTTCCTTTTCAGGGGGTTTTGAAGTGACTTTCCTCTCAAAATTGTGCTGCCATGATCCTGAACACTCCCCCTTCTCTGAAATTGCCAGCTCCAGGGAGGACACAACTCAACCAGACGAGAACAAAGACTCTGGACCTCTAACTTTGTCTTCTGTTCAAATGAAGCAACAAATGAAGGACCCTCTTGGTTACCTTGAGTTAAAAGAAGCCTTGTAATCCTTCTAGACACACAAATAAAAAAACACCCCCAAAAAGTAGGTTATTGTTTCCTTTGGTGATGAAACAGACAGGAACCAGAGGACAGGATGGGAGCAGAATGGGCAAAAAGTTGTGGAGAGAGCAGGACAGAAAGATGCTTTGGCTGTGTTCCTGCTAGAACAGTAAATGCAGGGAAGTCTGTGACATAACAGAGAACATGACAAACATTAACTCAAATTCTCGGTACAACAGCATTGACAACAGTGCAACAGAGGGATTCCTTCCTCACCCTCATCTCTTTGCCTATGAGCACACGAGAAATGAACTTGCCTGTTTCAGAGCTGGGCTGGGCTGCCTCTCTTACTCTGACAGACACAGACTCCAAGGCACGCCAGCTCCCAAAATGCTTTTCCTCTATTGCACTGATCTACTTCAGTGTGTGCTGGAGCATGGCAGGGGTTGTTAAATAAGCTCTTTCTGGAAAAAAAACACTTTTAACAAAGCACATTTTTTCCTCAAGACTTGTTTTCTTCTCCTTAACGCTCTCCTAATGAAAAAATAACTACACTGCCCACATACTGTAAATACTAGTAAGTGCTTTTGCTCTGTTTTGCATGTCTCAGGTTCATGTAAATTTTGACAGCGACAAGAAAGCTTGCTCTGCCCAATGGTATTTTGTCATTTTAATTTCTCCAGATGCTGTGGATTTTGCTATATTTTACCATTCAACCTTATTTAAAAGATCCCCTAAGGAAGAGGAATCTAGAGCCCTCTCCAGCCTTACAGTAGCTTAAATTACAGGGCAGGTCTGGTTTTATCAGCACAATTTCTTTTTTTTTCAAGTTATGTGGCAATGGGATGTACAGTCAGAAAGCTGCAGCTTAGCTGATTTCTTGAGCAATGTTCCTCACCTACAAATGTTTGGTTTTCAGTGGTCTTGCTCCTTCCTTGATAGCAATGTCCTGTAGAACCTGGAGCAACCTGCTTCCCTTCAGAAACCAGCCATCTCTCCTTTACACAGCAATTCTGGTGCTGAATCAATATTTTCATGGCCTCCTGCTACCAGAAATGCCAGTATTTTTAGAGATGCCAAAACACTGAAATGTCATTTTCAGATCAAGGCCTAGATCATGGTCTCCATTGCACCTGTATAACTACACATCAGCAGAATCACTCGAGATTTGCAAATGAAACTGCTCAAAATACAGCCCCATGATCTTATTTATTCTCTGCCTTTCCTCTGAAGGCATTAATTTTAGAAGCCCTGATTGTGAGGGAAGGTAAGAAGCCAGAGAGCTGACTCCAACTAGGACAGCCATTATTGCTTCCCCATGCTCCACTGACCAAGCTCCCTGCAGCTGTCACAGCTCAGAGTCCTGGAAACAGAGATAGTTACAAATAACATTTCTACATAAAAACATTTCAGATCCTGAAATATTACGATCTCATGAGTTTAACTTCATTTTTACTGAAACATCAGCAAAGGAGCAGAGGCTTCAGCTGCTCTGCTGGCTCAGAAACTCAGTGCTCCCTTTGACTTTATTCCCCAGCTTTCATTCTGCCATTTGTTTTCTCCTCTTCCTGTAACACTGGCTGGAAATCAGTTCTATTCCTGATAGGAGTCCTGTGACTTTCTGAAACCTGATAATCCAGAGAATAAATCATGTACTTAGAAGTTCACTTTTGAGACTAGTAGAGATGTTTTTTCATCAGTTCATACCTTGTTACATGGTTGCACATCCAGTAAAGACAGAACTTTTAAATTATGACCACTGACTCTGCAGGTAGGAGTGAGAAAGAATGACTAGAACACATCCAAAATGATAATGACTAATGACCAGATCAAACTGGAAGGAAGCAGGGGAAGGAAGGAACAACTAATTATTTTTTCCCCCCTCCTGGCTACACCCTACTCCTCTCATCATCATCATCACAAAGGGTAATGGAAAGGGAAGGACAGGAGCCAGAGAAGAGCTCTTGCACAGAGTGAAGGCCAGACCCAGCTGGATCAAACAATCCAGCCCACAGCCTGTTGGGTCAGCAGATAACCGGCAACCAAGGAGAGCTAATTAATATTTTTGGTGCATGACCACGCTCTTCAGTTTTAATTGGTGACAAGTGAGCAACCAAAGAATTGTAAGTGGAATTTCTTTTATCTGTATAGAGCAGATCAATATTCACTCAGCATGCAACAACTCCTTGCATCTCAACGGGATGAAATAAATTGACAGTCAGCAGCATCCTTTAGGTATTGTTGGAATTTTTCTGGCTAAATTATTCACCTTCTCAAAAGGCCATCTGATAAATGTTTATTTCTTCAAAACTGTGCTGTTAAGGGCTGGGCTAGAGTTAATTTTCTTCACAGTAGCTGGTATGGGCTCTGTTCTGGATTTGGGCTGGGAACAGTGCTGATAAAACAGGGATATTTTAGTTCTTGTTGAGCAGGACTTGTACAGTCAGGGACTTGCCTGCTGCTGGCTCCACCCCACCAGCGAGGAGGGTGAGGATGCACAAGGAGCTGGGAGGAACACGGCTGGGACAGCTGACCCCAAATGGCCAAAGGGATATTCCAGACCAGGGCATCACACTCAGCAATAAACTGGGGCAAGGCTGTCCAGGGGCTGCTGCTCTGGGACTGCCTGGGCAGCATTTGGTTGGGTTGAGCACTTGTTTCGTGCTGGGAGGGGAAGGAGCCAGTGGTTGTGTGGGGCTCAGTTACCAGCTGGGGCTAAACCAGCACAATCCTGCGTTTAACCTCTGCTGATCTGTGACACGTGCAATGAACACAATCTAAATTCAGAGCAGGGCTCCAGGAAAATAGTAAGGAAGTGCAAACAAGAGAGGACTTCAGGAATTGATTCCTTTTTCTCCTCTTCAGATATTGCAATGGTCTCCCATGGCATAAGGGGCATTAATTGAATTTAAAGATGTCATAAGCAGGAAGTTCTCCTGCTCACTTCATATCCCAATGAATTCCAGCTCAACAGCACTGGCAGCAGCAGCAGCCGCAGAGCTGCACCGTGCAGCTGTAAAGTTCACTGATGAGTGTTAGCTGAGGTCAGCCCTGGACAGCAGCAATGAAAATTTCACGGGCACTCTCTTCAAGAGGGTACAAAACCAGACTATCCGTTTTGTAAATAATAAACCTCGACGGATGTTGTTTTTCAGTGTCACGGAAAATTCAGATTTCATTTGTCCCTTATCAGAAACTTCAACTGTATATTTCAACAAAATCTAGAATCAGAGTCCTGGAAACAGAAATAGTTACAAATAACATTACTACATAAAAACATTTCAGATCCTGAAATATTACGATCTCATGAGTTTAACTTCATTTTTACTGAAACATAAGTATTCTCTGTTAGTTCCAGTTCTATTATTAGTTGCAGTGCTGAGGAGCATAATGCAAAGATGCATAATTCATATTACGAAGAGCCTATAAAGACACACACCTGCAAACTCTGACTAAGGCCATTAGTGCCAATTTGACTCCACGTGAACACAGAGCTCAAACCTGCAGCAAGCTCAGAACCACAACAGGATCACGGGGCTCATCCAAAGTGTCAACGAACAAAAGAGTTTCAGAAGATTCAAGAGCAATGTTCTTAGGGATACAGTAAGATTAAATTATCATCCAGGGAAGTTAAATGTTTTGCACTATTGAGTCCCCCAAATGGAAACCAACGCTACAGAAGAATTTCCATGAAGAACTGGTTCTCAGTATGGGTTTTGGATGATAAGTAACACTGAGATTCTGCACAGAAAATCTCCAAATAGAGGAATATGGCAGAAAGCTACAGTTAACTGGCAGGAAAAAAAAAAAGAAAATTGAAGAAAGGGGTTATGACCATTAATAAAGTAGAAAGAATGCGAACAATACAATAAAAGATTATATAAGAAAAGAAACTGAGCAGCAGAAGATGTAAACAGGATAAAACAAAATGAGAATCTAATGAGGCATAAAGAGAGGGTTCATTTAGGGGAAGGCATCACAGGCAGGATGTTCAGAGCTGTTGCATTTTCATATACATTGGAAGAGGGTGATACAGCTTCGCTTGCAGCTTGCAAGGATGCTGCAGTAATCCAGATGGCAAGTTAGGAGAGCCTGGTTAAAAGTCCTAGTGGTAAAGAATGGAAAAGTGTAAACAAGCTTATACTGCCCCGTTTTGGTTGTGGCACATTTCTTGTTTGATTCAAATGCTGCTGAGTTTACCTCACATCAGAGGCAAAACATAAGCACAGGGAGCAAAAGGGAAAACTCAACTGAGAAAAAAAAAATTCATGTGAACATGGATTAATCTCTAACAATTATTTTAAAAGTCAGGCAGAGAAATACAAATTGTGTATCAGTTGTAATTTATGCTAAATGCAGCTTTAAGTGCCACATGTGATATGTCTATATCTGTCCTCAGAAACAGAAAAGGGAAAAAATAACAGATGCTGCTGCTGTAAAACATTAGGCAACATGAACGACACCATTTGTTTTCCTAAATAAAAATAAAAAAGCAAGAGAAATGAACACTGAAGACCTACATTCATAAAATATTCAACACCTTACTTAGCTGATGGAGTATGTGACACCCTTTCTTGCTGCAAATCTCACAGCTGCTGTGGTAAAAGAAAGGAAGCAAAGAAATGGGAGTTAGTGTAAAATGATGGGGCTTTGACACGAGTTATGACAGAGATGAGAGAGCCTAAAACCTCTAATTTAGAAGCTTTCAGGAAATTTGGGGGTGCAGAGCTTAGAGTGACAGCCTCAAAGAACTGTACATGGTTGTGTTGTACAGGAGGGAAGCAGGACAGCAGTAAAGTCTTGACATGGGAGTTATTTGGGAAAAATACCTGAAGGCTTTTCAGAAAACATCCAAGACCTTTGCCAGCTGAAGAACTTCATTTGTCCCAAGAGACTTCTCTGAAGGGCTCAGTAAATAAGATCCCAGCTTCACCCCTCTCACCTGCCAGCTGGTGAGAATGTTTTGGGTATTGCAGTGCTAGCGAGTGCCCTCGCTGCAGCTTCTGAACCCTTCCCTCTCCAGCCTAAGGACAGCCTGCCCATTTTCCTTTCCAGGACAAGGCACATCCAGACAGAACACGGATGGCAAAGAGCAGGTCTGGAGTCAGCCAGTGAGCAATGGATACAGAAGGAGAAACAAAGAGAAAAAGCCGAGGAAGGCAGAACCTGCACCCAGCCAGAGCCAGGGACACAGCAGTGCCCCCAAGCAGATGGACTCTTTTTAGATAGGAGGGGCATTTTCTGTTGGTTTTTTGGAGTGATTGTTTTGTTGGTTTCGGGTTTTTTTACTGGGCTTTCATGCATTTTCGCTGTTCTTTTAACCCCCCACAGTTGCTCTGATTACTATTGTTTGCTCTTTCATTGACTGGAATTTATCTTTGCAGAACAAAGGCTCCCTGACTGCTCCAGTTTCCTCACTGTGTGCCACCGAGATTCTGCTTTCACCGTTCCCGAGATCTGTGGGACAGGGGGTAACAAGAAACACAGTTTTGTATTTCTATGCTTCCCCACGACTCAGACTGCTTTGACAGGGAAATTTAAAGATTACTGCCTCATTTTTATCCCCACATATTCTCTTGTCCACGCATTCTCCTTTCCCTGAAATCAAACTACGGAAAAAGCTTTGTAGTATTACATTTACACCATTCAGCAAAATCTAGTAAAAACCCACAGTAACTTCTGTGGAATTTTTCACTTTTCCCCCCAACAAATGAAATTGCTGCCTGCTGCCTGCACATCCTCCCTCCCCACTGAGCCAGTGCTCCGTGATAATCACACCAGTAGCATTCAGATAGAGATCAAGTGACGCAACCGCCTCTATCTCAACTCTGACTTTCAACTTCACATTTTACTTGGATGTACATTTTTTCCTCTAATGAAAACTGCTTTTAGATAACAGCAGAACTACCCCAGATTTAGATAGGAAAGGAAGGAGTCTAATCCATCTAAACACAGGGAAAAGGGTTTGCTGGGTTATGTTGTCCTTCTTAATATTCTCTTTAAGTTTAAGAACACTGCTAGAACCATTTATATCTCAAAAAAATTACAGCTTCTCCCCAAAGGGCAGCACAGACAATATGCAGTTTCTATCAGCCTTTCCAGCACTGGCTTCATACTGCTACAAAACCAGTCTTGTCCTGTACATTATACACGCAGTCAAAATACTGAATACTGAACACCTACAAAACTAATCCTGAATTTGTCAGATACCCAGAGGCTTCCCGAGCTGTGGCTGGGACACAACTAAACACACAGGCAGCAGGAAAACACAGCCTGAAACACAAAGGCAAAATCTGAGGTTCACTTCCTTTTTGCACCTGCCTTAACTAATCTAACAGTGACCTTTCTGTCTCTTTTGGGTTTTACTTTAAGTCTTGCTTTATCGTGGAACATTTGGAGAAGAGAGAGCACTTGGGTTTGGTTGCTACCAATCGAAAGGTGCAACATCCAAGTTTTCATGGAAGTTGTGCGTGGATACCCATAACCACTGCTCCCCTCATCACTGCTCTGTATTTTATTAAAAAAAACTTTGATAATCCTGGAAGAACTCATTGGCAATGCAGTGGCTGGATAAGCAAATAGCTATCAACAGATCTATTGGCTTCAGAGGAGCCACTTGTTTAAGAAGTAATTCCACAGCCATGACTAAGACAAAAACCACATCCATGTCCTCTGTTTCTTCTCTGATTTGTCCTAGAGGCTTAACCTGCCAACAATCCCAACCCCAGGTATACAAATCAAGCTCAAGGTAAGATACATCACCCTAAGACATTACTGTTACAGCGATCATCTCCCTGAATAACCATGGACAGAATTCCAGGTTTCCCTGTGATCTGTAATCAAGTGCTATAAAATTGCATTCCTCCATCTCACGCCATGTTTATTGCTATGAATACTTACAGAGTGCCAGTACACTTAGAGCAAAAGCATCCCCAAACGAGGAAACGTATCAGCCCATGCTTCAAAGCACAGCCTGTACCCTCTGATTCACTGCCCGCTCTCCCTCCACTATCACAGAGCAGCTCAAACTTGGCTTCTAAATCAGCAGCTGAAACAATGCTGCTGGAGCACTGAGACACTGAGGGAACCAGCTCTCTCCCTAGAAATCCAGTCAATTAAATTTTGCCCGGAAGGGATCCAATCTAATATCAAAGATGCTGCCATAAAGGTGAGTTCCCTGGAGCACAGGGTTAATGATTCAGAGCATGTCAGGCTGGCCTGGAGCAGTGGAAAAGGAGGCACACCTAAATTAATAAATAAATACATAGGGAAGCAACCCAAATAAATACCAACAGTAATTAAAAAAAAAAAAATTGCTATGGAGACATACTGCTGTAGTTGGCACCCTATTTAAGGGATATTCAAATTTTCCTGAAATCTCAACTTAATGCCTGAATATTTTATTTCCCAAGATCACTGAAACATAAAACATCAAAGAGTCTGTTAATACCCACAAAAAATGTCAAGCACAAGTCAATCATCTCTGAAAGGTACTGCAGTTCCTGCTAGGAGCAGGTGAAGGATGTTTTCACATCCAAAACGGAGACTGAAGGTTGAATGTCTTCTTTGCATCTTGTACTTCATCCTTATATATACATTGTCACCAGCATTAAAATACAAGAACTTGCATGGTCTCTAAAGTATTTACCTGTGAAACTGCAGTAAAGGTATCTGATAGTATGAAGAACAAGGTTTTCTAAACTTAACAGTCCATAACGAATAGTTGAGAAATTCACACCCACCTCTTTTCCATTTGTTCCAAATTCAGTTGCTAAATTAAGACATTCATTAGTTTTGTTCCCCCAAACCAGAACACAGTCTCCCTCTCCTTTTTTTGTTTGCACTACTTAATAAGATGTTAAAGCAAGGACAATTTCCCCACTAGAATGAGAACCATCAAAAGCTCTGAGAGGATATTTTGAACCATTGTCCTCGAGCAGCAGGAGGAACTCACCACACAAGTGCTTCGTGTGCTTCTATTGCAGGAACACCAACAGCCACAGAGAGGCTGAACTGCTTCTTTGGAAGACAAAAATGTCACTTGCTCTTTCCTTGAACAGCTGTGTTTGATGATTATATACATGCAATGTGTCGTTTCTTTAGATGTATTGTAAGTGTTTCACTTCTGCAACGCAACTTCTAAAATGCATTTGGCTCAGAAGCTTCAGCAACCCCCAGTACAGTTCTAAAGCAGGCCACAGCCATGTTCCTGTTAGCCTCGTTCTAGCTGAATTACCTTCCCCTTCAGAAGCTGCATCTAATAAGTTAATTAAGTGACTGGAGTTAGTTTCCAGGATCATTAATAGACTGTGTTAAAGTCACCCAGATGAAAACTCTCTAAGAGCTGGGCAGGTTTATGTTCATAACTAAAAAATACTTGGCCATTTTGCCAAATTAGTTTTCTTGTCCACTCACAAGAATATTGGATATTTTTGCTCTGTCAAAAAAGTATTTACAGCCTTGCAAATAGTTCTATGCAAAAGCCTCACTGTGGGAAGTCCCCATGCCATAATTTGTAGCAAGTTGGTTATTTTTGCTGCTTAGGCAGTCTGTGTCACCTCAGCATCGCAGAGCTTCAGCACGGGGCAGTGCCCTTGTGCCCACCTTCAGCCAGGGGCTACCACACCAGAAAGGTTCAAAGGAGCTTTCAACAAGTAGAATCACAGCCCTGAACCCAGAGTCTCTTTAAGGGGAAAAGAAAGACGGAATATTTCACAAAAAGTATTTGGAGAATAAATGTCTATCCGAACACTGCTAATAAAAAGCGAAACCCTGTTGATAAAGGACAGGAGTTGGTGACTCCTCTTTCTGTGTGATCAACAGCCCAAGGTGGATCCTGTGACACAAACAATAAAGCTGAGCCTTCAGGTGCCGTGAGAGAAGGTCTGGTGCTGGAATCAATCAGATCTGAGCTGTTAAGGGGAGTGAACACAATGGTGATGGGCAAGGTGTAAGACAATGGAAGTCAAAACAGCCACAGAACAATCAAGTAGATGGATATTGGTTACCATGGCAACCCAACAGCATATGCTAGAAAGCATCCACGCTACTAAGAGCCTCTGAGACATTACCAGGAGAAATGAGAGAAACTGAAACCCAAACGGGGTTTGGGCTCTGCTAGACTTGGAAAGGGGTCCTGGTCATCATCTGTGAGTAAGGTGCTGACCTGCAGAGCACAGGAGTGACATTCCCTGGCGGGCTGGTTCCTCAGGAGCATCCATGGGACAGGGAAGCCACATTCAAGTTTGGCAATGAAGGCATAGTAGGAATGGAGAAGGGAAAAGGAAGCCTGAACTATCAAGAGAGACTGTTCAAAATTCATTGCTATGTCCCATCTGACAAAAATCTCTCCTTGGGCCTCTAAAAGATTCTGTGTAGGAGCAAAACCAACTCGCTTCTATTGGTATCTTAGTGCCACCCTAACTCACAGTTCAAAACTCAGGTATGTCTTGTAAAACCTCTGTTTACTTCTAGTACATGTCACATGGAAGATTAAAGTCTAATTATTACATTTTTACTCTCTCTCTCTCTCTCTCTCTAAGAAGTCTGACAAGGTCTACAGGCAGCATTCTGTGCTCTTACAAAGCAGAAAAGGAGAAAAGGCATCACTGGTAATCTCACTAAGACATCACAACCTCCATCACCTCGAGCCCCTTCCACGCCCAGCTCATTAGTTGCTCTGGTTTTTTGCACCTCAGATCACCCAGATATTTTAGCTTTCTGCAAGTAGTCAAGCAGTCAGAACTTTTATTACCTCTCCTTTTGAAGAAAGGGAGAGAGAGAGAGAAGCAGCAGCCAAGGGTCTTTTACTCTCAAGCCGTACTTCCAGGTTGGATATTTAATGTTGGCAGTCCTACTGCAAGCTCGCTCCTTTAGAAAATTCCTAGGGGAAGAAGCTGTACCAGAAATCCTGGCTGAAATAGTAACCCTTCATCCGTAGGGTCAAAGGAAAACCGCTTCTTGTAAGCTCAATGAAAACCGATCTGCTGGATACAAATGAAAGCAAAAAAAAGTTGCCTACTGTATAAACACCTCCAAAGTAAATAAAACCCTTGAAGGGAAATGACAAAGTTACAGAGTCAAGGGAAATAGCAGAAAGATAAATTATCTCAGGAAGCCAGATTCACTCCTGTGCAATACATCAGTAGAAGGACAAAAAAAAGATTGAAAATCATGGTGGGTTTTAATAGATCAAAAAAAAAAAAAAGTATGGAAGTCTGACCTAACAACTGTGCCTTCTCCCTCAAAACCAAACACAAAGCAACAACAAAAAACCACCTGGAAGACAAACCAAAACAACTTTAGAGGAAACCACAACTTCGGAAATTAAAACTATTAACTTCTCTGACCATTTTAAATTATGAGGCTTGGGACAGGGTGTTGGAGGTGCTCACTTCAGACTGGCAAAGCAGATAAAGATCTCATTTGAGAAATAAAAAACATGTCCAAGAAGGAGCAGAATAAAAAAGCTCAGCACAAGCATTGATGGAAGAGAGCCACTAGGCCAGCTCTCTAAAATCAAAATGCATTTCTTTTGATGGAATAGATCTGGATTCCCAGTGTTTACCTGAGTGCAGCATATGGATCAGTTATCAATTCGAAAGGAAATAGCTCATTGAAGAAAGAGCAGTAGCACAGGAGTTTGCTGCTGGTGAGGAATATGATCCTGTGATGATACACAATATTGACAATTACAACCACAAATTGCTAAGGAAATTATTTAATAATAGTATATATTCATGTGAGTCCCATTTTATCATTAGACCCTGCAGGACTATTTTTGTCTGTGAAGCTGTACAGTGAAAAAGCACTCCAAAGGAAATACAGGAGTCCTGCGTTTTTAACTGTCACAAACTCACTCTGATTTAATCTCCATTTCCTGCTGCAGACATTTGACCATGGGCAGATCCATCCCTCTGGAGATACCCTGGCTACATCCTGCCCTGTGGACATCCTTTGAGCGCTCACTGAGTGGTGCTCCATGGAAATTCCAGGAGCTGTGCCATCTCCTGGGAGGGTTTTACCCACAGGGGCAGGGCTCTGCTGGCACTGACGCTGCTGCCATCACTGCAGCTCTGTTCCAATAATGCCTCTGTGCCCACCTGAGCCAAGCACAGCCTCAGAGGAGCCTCAGCACCAATCCTGCCCCAGGCTGCTCTGTGTTCATGCCCTCAGAGCACTTCCTGGGGCATTTTCAAGTGCACAGTGAGACACAAGTTCTTGTGTCAGCAAACTGTACAAGACAAGAATAAAATCTACGCTTTTTCCTTCTGTTCTAAACCTTTTATACTCTTCTTAAGAAATCTCAAAATTCTCTTTTTGTATGCTATTAATATCTCAAAATCTTCTCCTTTTGTTGCAAAGCTATGATGGCAATGCACAAACCAGAATTGAGTTCAGTACCAGTCAGGCTCACGATATGACAGGATTGAAACAAAAACAGCTCCTTCCAGTTTCATTTCAAAATCTGACAAAACCTGTTTATCAAATGCAACAAACCCATCTATCACATTCTAATTGGAAACCTTTTTTCTTAGCATGCCTGGTGCCTCACTAATCTGTACACAAGTTAAGAGGGAAGTTAATAAATTATACAAGAGAACTAATTATACCTATTTGTCAAAATGTGAGATAGTTAAACTGAGGATTTAAATAACAAGGAATGAGAATTTTATCCTAATTAGTTTGACCTCAACTTTGGGGGACAGGGGAAAAGCAGAATAAATTTTTCTGACTAATCTCTGAGTGGTGAGAGCTATTACCATACAGACAATACAGGGCTGAAAGGGCCACTGTTTCATCAAGCACTGGAACATGCATTTCTTTCAAATCACAGTGTACCATCCTGACACCAATCTCCCCAGCTGTCCAATCTGCTTATGGCAGAAGACCATGAAAGGGAAAAAGTTAACATTTTATCCACTTCCCCTCTTTGTTACTCTGAGACTACTTGTGCTCATACACTTATTAAAAATCTACCTTTGTGTCTTCCAGTCTATTGTTAAAAACCCAAACAAATAAACAAAAAATGAAAACGAAGGAAGAAATTCTAGGAGACAAAATTATTTCCTCTAAGCATATGTAAAACAGGTCTAGGTGTGCAAAACTATCTGAAAGAGAGTCACCACCGGAAGAGAAGAGGAGCTGACTAATAAAAGACACAGCACAGAATCCCTGGCACTGCACTCAACACATTCCCTGCCTTTGGCTTTACCTGCTCCACTGCTGTGCCCAGAGCAGTAGAGAATTCCCTCTCTTCAGGTCGCATCACCAAATAGTTTTCACTCCTCTTGTGCTCAAGAAGGAAATTACATAGAAAGAAACTGACAATTTATGCATAAAACATATGTAGATGTATTTTCCAAATAAAGTTCATATTTAGGTGAACCCTCCTCACCACAGTTTTGCTATATGGGTGCTGCATACCAAGTGACCAATTTAGCAAGGCTAAAACTGCTTTTGTAGTGAACTCTGAACCTTGAACTGTTATGCAGCACCTATGGCTCTCCAGTAAAGCACCTCTAGGGACAAAAAGCAGTAATAGCCCATACTCCAAAAGAAACTCACCATTCACCATTCTAATATTAGGGTCAAGTATCAACATAACCTTCAGAATCCCAAGTCTCTGTTCTAAGCTAAATCTTCAGGAATAATTTTTACAAGAAAAATCCGAGAAGTTGAGAGCCTGTCACAATGTCAAATCAAAAGTGATCAGAACTTTTTGTTGATTGAGGCTTCCAGCCATATCCTAGGGAGTGTTTCTGCAACCCTTGCACTGAAGAGCAGCGTGTGCCAGAAGCCCACTGACATCAAAGGAGTGCCTGGAGTGTGTGCTGGGCAACGTGGGCTGGATTCTGACCCACAACCTACAGCAGTTCAACCACGAAGATACACTTGGTAAATATTTCATAATACCCATCTTTGTTCTTCAGTTAACTCACCCTTTAGCCCAAGGAAGCCTAAAAATACATGTTTTGCTTCTGCAAGCCACAGGTACTGTTAAAAAAATCAGGTGTGGACTGAAAAAAGGCACGCAGGGAGTCTGAGGACCTGAGGCAGAGCTGCCAGAAGTTGACAGTTTGGGCATTTAATTGAGAGCCACGTTTCAAGTGCACCTCAGGACAGTCTGACCGGCAGTGCCGCTGCATGAGGTAATTCTGCCCCTGTTCCATCCGTCTCGTCTCCATTCCTGTCTCAGGCACTCACTTGTCCTGCTGCAAGTGCTGGCCCAGTGAAACACAAGCGATGTATCTGGCTGGAACAAAACTGAAGGTGATGGAGGGCTGAAGAGGAGAGTAAAGGTTGCCTTTCATCACATTGATTTCTCCCAGTCCACATTACCTCATAACTCTTTCCATCTCTAGGAGAAGGAAGACCGAGACTGTCAGCTGGAAGGCAGGAAACACTAATTTAAACCTCCCCACCATGAAGGTGCCAGTGCAGCCTTACTAAGGATATACCAGGCTAACTTTGAAAGTTTTGCCATTCTGTTTTCTTACAAAATGCACATTTGTATCCCTGTTCCCTGCTTTTTATTAGAACCAAAAGGAGAAAAATATGTCTCCATGCAGAATTTATTTATTAAGTAAATTCCAAGATTTCCTACTAGCAAAAGGTGTAAGAACTTTTGACAATTAAGCACACGAGCCTTGCTTTTTAATGGAATCCAGGGACTGCTGATCAGTTTCTAAAGAGAAAGAATTTTTGTAACCAGAAATAGGAAGAAATTGGTATTCTCTCCCTTCAGTCATTACAGCTCCCATCAGTTGTTTTTTAACTTAACCTTTACTGGCTTACAGCATTAACCAGACAAGTCTACATTTAGTTTTTTTGGAGCTGGTTTTGAGGGAGAAGAGAGAGCAGGAGGAAACAGATGATATTTACTGCACAATTTTAAGATTCAATCTGGATGAATCAAAACGAGTCATCTCCCGAGCCAGGAAGTATATGAGGATGTTTAAATGTAATTGAAAAATTCTTCATTCAATTCTGCAAAGAAAATTCTCCTTCCAGCATAGATCAGTCATCGACAGTCACTACTCAGCTATTAGTGGTGATTCTCTATAGATCCTAAATCACTCCACACAGGAATATCATTTAGCCAAATGTTTCCGTGCGGGATTTATGCAGCTAATTCATCCTGCTGAAGTGCTCTTGTCCCCCAGACCATTCTGAGTTCTGTACCTGTCTCCCCCTGTACTCTGCTCCTTCTCACTCTGCCAGGGTTGACAGACTCAGAACATACTCTGCATACTGCTGTCCAGGTCATTAACAAAAATACTGATGAATATGAGACGTAGAATATTGACAAGCCCTCCTTGATCTATTACCATGTTCTGATATTTGGCTAATTATCCATATTCTTTTTTTTTTCTGACCAGTTCTATACCCACCAGGCAGTAGACACCTCCACATCACTTTTCCTTGTCCGACTCAAGAAAACTCTACATGAATACAGTGCAAGAAACTGGAGCCAATCAAGGTGTATTATATCTAATGCTTCTCTCCTCACCAGCTGACCTGTAGCACTGCCATGCAAAGAAATTAAATGGGTTTGTCACAAGTTGCCCTTGAGAAATCTCTTTACCTGGTAACAGATCTTGCTAACTGGCAGGGGCTTATAAGATGTCTATCCAATTATTTCTTGCTATATTTAAGCCAAACAGACTGGTCTTTAATTACCAGCTCATCCTTTCCCTATCCCCTCCTGAAGTGCTATATTTGCTTTTCCCCAGATACCACTTCCTTCTTTACACAGCCAATTCTTTAAATGCCCTAGAATTAATCACATCAGCTCCTGCATCCTTGAAAACACTTAAGAGCTGCACTTAAAGCTAGAAAACTTCTGCACCTATTTTTTCATTGACATAAATCCCTCAGTACAGAAAGGTCCTCTGAAGCAGCTAAAAAATGTTTCCAAAATACATAAATCCTAAAAGAAAACACAAAGTGGCACTCATGTGGCTCAAGAATTTTCTTTCTATTCAGCAGGCATTAAGATCAAGAGAAGCAGTGGCTTGTACCAACAAAAATAATTGATAATTTTGAAGCAATTGAGACCATAACTGTGCACTTGGGTCTCGAGATATTTTAGGTGTGTATTTCTAAATCTCCCTCCCACTACTTCCTTGAGTTTTATTGTTCCATTTTTGGAAAGTAGATCATAATAGTAACACTCCTACTTTACCACCCTGAACACGCTATTTCTAAGGGCCAAAATAATCAAGATGCAGTTAAGAGAAACTTGGGTTTAGTCCTAGAACTGTGTCCGTAACTCAAGAACTCAGAAATTCCAGTCCTTGGCTTTGCATTCTCTGCCTGATGACGTTGGTAGAGCTTGCTTGGGCTCTGCACAGTTTTGAACCTCACCACGAGAGGTGCCTGGGTACAGAGGGCTTCCCTTCATACCTAAGGTAGGACATGAACCAAACTCCCTCCTTCCCTTTCCCCTTGCAAAATCACATCTGTTCTAGAAGGAACAAGCCCCACTAGAACAACGAAAATTTCTGGCAGCCTAACACCTGCTCTAACTCCTGCAAATACTCCTCACTGGATTACACATGGTCACCCTGATAAAGAAATAATTCTTGGCAAGTCCCTGACCAAACATCCAGCGATGGAGATGTTTCCTTGTGGGAGCTACGCTGTATTTAACCTCTCCATTTGTTCTTCCCACATTACTTCATTGTTCTCAGCAGTCCTACAGATGCCAGAGTAAATGACTCAGCCCTTACACAATGATTGCTGATTGATTACCAAATCATTATTCCAAGTATTTTTCTTTTTGTTTCTTTTTTTTTTTTTTGCCAAAGTCACTATGGTTTGAGTATCAATTTTTAGCTTAGATCAGTTCAAAAGTACTTAAACAATTGCCTTCAGTTGATCCTAATGGAAACAATGCTGAAGTATCGCATTAGGGTCATCATGATATCACAGAGTAAACTCTAACCCGTGTAAGACAAATGCAGCAATTACAATTAGCTGCTCTCAGCCGCCTGAGCCAGCAGAAGGGGTAAGTGTCAGAGACCTGAGGCAGTTATCATTCTACCCAGGAGAATGCTGTGTGATCAATAAGAATAAAAACCAGAAGAGAACACTGGATTTTTTTTTTTTAATTTACATAACCTGCTATATAACAACTTCGTTAAGAACATTTGCAATTAAGCATCACATTTTTTTAACAGCTAAAACAAACAAAAACGCCACCCAAAAAAAAAAAATTATCAATTCCATTTTTAAGGGGACGATCTCTACTTCATCTATCCAACATGAAATACTCCACTTGATCTTCAAGCGTCCCTGCAATGTAAAATACTTATTTTTTGATACTTTGAAAGAAACTCAAAGGAAACCAACACAACCCTGCAACTAAATACTAAAAGGAAAGACAAGCTCATTTTTCTAATTATCTTTTCCCAATGAAAATTCCCCTTATTACAGTATCCAACCCCCATACCCTCATCTCTATAATTGTTATTGAAGAGACACTTTGCAACTGGGATTCTTAATATTTGCTGTGGTTATTGCAGATTGCATAAATCTTGTAACAGTGTATTTCTCTTGGAAAATGTAGAGCTAGTTGCTTCAGCCCTCTGGTGACACATTCTCCTCACTTGACTCTGCCTCTCCAGCAGACAGATGCATTTTTCTTACAAGGAGTGTAATTCTCTGGAGAGACCAGCACTGCCCCAGCCGGAAATTCTGCAAGATGCCTACCATTATGACTTTCTTCAGAGAAATGGAATATCATGAGCTTGACAGGGAACAGAACTTCTGCTCACTCCTGAACTATCTTCTGTCACTACCAGTTTGAAAATATTTCAATTGAATGTAGCCTAGACTGTGCAGCAAATGGCAGAGCAGCAAACCTACTCGGGGCTATTTCCACCCATTTTCTCCCACAAAAAATCTGCAGTGCTGCTTATGTTCCACGCAATAAATCCTAAGCACCCACATGCTATTTAAAAACATATCTTCAAGAGGAAGCAAACAATGAGCAAAAGTCACTGCTGATGTCAACCCAAAGACTACAGACATTGTGAGGTCTGAAACATGACTTTATGTTATTCAACAGCTACAGACTGAGGCTGGTGAGGTTTACAGTAAAGAGAGCAAAGAAAATCAATAAACAGAGTAATAAATAGCTTGCCTATATAGTGCATGTCTTTCACATCAAAGACATAAAAAAGGAGGGACAGAAATACAGAGATCATTTTGTCCTTGAAGGGAACGGTAACACAGGACTTGACTGGAGCTTGTTTCCCCATCGATACGTGCTCCTCCTACTCCTGCAGGCAGGAGTAACCAATAGGTAGCAGCTATTGAGCCACTGGAGTAAAGTTCTGGCTTTACAGTCTACTATATTAACCTGGTGGTAATTAATTACTACCTATACGTTTAATTACAACCAGTTAAAGAAATGTAGTGCAAGTCTGTAATCAAAGCTTGGTCAGTTTGAGGTAATGGGAAGTTGGAGCTAAATGAGATTTCTACTCACCGGTGTTCAAATGTAGCATGCTCAACATACTCAATATTACAGCGTGAGGTTCAGAGAATTCTTGAAAACTCTGTGTGGAATTGGTTCCCAAAACAATCTACAAATTTGTACTTCTTTAGACTGACAAACAATATCCTTCCAACAATGGACTTAGTGAAACTTGCTGCAGTGAGGTGATGACAGGACTGTCCTACAAACACTCCCTCAAATAAAATAGAAAAACCCGGGTTCACTTAGGTGAAGTTTCATTCCAGATTACCAGAAGGTCACACTGACTAAATAAACACAGTGTAGTTAAGGAAAACAAATTTTATCAAGACTTTTATTAAATTTACAAGAGGAAAGTGTCGGGGTGATACGTATTAATAATAAAGGCCTGAAGGCCCCAGAATGTACCACCCAAGAAAAGGAGCTCTGGTGGAGAACTCCCAGAGCTGGAGGACTCCCCCGGGAAACAGACATCACGATGGTGTAACCCAAACTATAACAAACCCACCTCTGAGTCTACCCATTGGATACACAGTTGTCTATTAATTTTTGTGTACTCCCTAAGTCTAGTAAGTTCTCCGTTATTCAGTTAATGATTTGTTCTTCCCTCCTTGCTCATCCTCCTGTCCTTCACATTCCTCAAGTTACTGGCTCTGTAACCCTGGACCCTCCCTAACCCTTCCCCTGTACCCTCACCTAATTGGCTGTTTGTTCACCTTAAGACCCCATGTCCCGAGCTATTTGGGGCTCCGGTCCCTGAGGAGAGCATGGTGGCATAATAAACCACTGTGCGTTCAAACCTGGAGTCCCTCCTTTTGTCTTCAGATCTCCTACGACTTTCGCCACCCCCCCACTCCACGCTAAACCCAGCTCCCACCGGTGGGGCCTACGTGTGCCCTCCTGGTGTCACCACCCCCGCTTCAAAGGAGGTCTGGGGCACTAGGATCGCTCCGGCTTCGGGAAGCAGTTATCCGGGAAAGCGTCCTAAGAAAGCCGGCAGGAGCGATAGGAAAGTGATGGGCATTGTTAGGAAACAATTTGGGCTTTGCAGTGAAAACCAGTCCCTATGGAAGCACATTCCACTTCCTGCTGTTTGAGATCCAGCTCGGAACACCGGAGTTTCCTACCCAGCTGAACTCTGGAAGGCAAATGCGGCACCAAGGGCCACAGCAGACATACAGGAGGGAAGGAAATGATGCTGAGGGGGAAGGAGCACTTCCCTCGAGCACTGGCACAATAACCATCCTTAGATTGTCCCTGGATTTCTGTCTCCTCGCCAGTCCTTGGGCTGTACAGTTGATTACACTCATTACCTGCTCAAGGTACAATTCAGGGAGGGTTTATTGATCACGATGGAGGCCCAGCCGTGCTCTCCCAGACATGACAGCTGAGGTTCCAGCCTCTTCCCTCGCTGCCTCTTCCTGTCCCTATTCACCCTACAGATCTGAGTTTCTCTGGCCTATGAAACTAATAACTCACACTATTTATTACTGCTCCGACTTGGTTTCATTTTCTTTATTAGCGATCAAAATACTGCTCTCCCAATAGCTCTGTTTGAGTTTACATGTACCATTTTAACTTTCCCTTTGGACAAGTGTAATGTGCTTTAAAGTCATATTAAAAAACAGATCTTTCAATATAGCCTACATAATTACTTTCTGGGACTGAAACAGTTTCAGCCTTCCACAAATCCACACATATCCTTAAGCACTTGAGCTAAACAGAATGAATCTCGGTTTGAGAACTGCAATCACGGCTCCTTGTTAATCCCCAGTGTAAACTCCTAAGCACTCAGCCTGTCCAGGAAAATGTGTATTGGTCCAACAATTCTTTTTCAACACTGAGACAGCTACAGGCAATGTTGCTTGAGAAAGCGCACGGTATAAATGGAATGTTGGCTGATTAGTTTCCATTTATCAAATCAATTTTCTTCCCCTAGAACATACTCAGTTAAATCCTGAGGAATTATCCCATATATGGTACTGTAATAACATCCCTTCCTGACCTTTGTGGTGTGATACTTGAAGTCAATATGGCAGCACCACGTTTCAACACTAAAATCACATATTTCCCATTAACCAATAAGTCAACAGATCACTGATACACTTTTCATGGTGGGCAAACATTAATGCCATTATTACAATGAATGCAAATGCTTGGCTATTTGTTTAAGAGCCTGCCCACAAGGGATGGAGCCAGGGCAGGTCAGCACCGGAGAGAGATGCTCACAAAGAACACAGGAGTGCAGGAAGATCATAGTCCTGGCACTTTTGGAGCTTTGTGCCTTCCCCCCAGCCTGCTCCAAAGGCATTTGCTTTATTCTCAGTTGAGTGGCTCTGCCAGCAGGGCAGCTGCAGCAGAGGGAACCTGACAGGGCAGGGAGCTCAGCTTAAAGTTTTTCCCATGAGGAAAGCAGCATTCCAATAGTTCCTTCAGATTAAAACCAAAAAAAACCAAAAAAAAACCCCAACAACAAAAAAAACCACACCCACCAACAAAGTAAATAAAACCCCTCAGCTCAATTTTATTAACTGAAGTTCACCTAAGACTGCACCATCAAGTGCGCTAAATTTAAAGTGCTCGTTGATCTCACTCTGCTTGCCAGAACAAAGTTCCCAGGAATACCAACAGCTGGTACTTTTTGTGATTATACAACTCACTAATAAACAAAACAGTTGCAGCTTTAGGTGTTAATCTGCTTTTTCACAGATCATCACTTAGTTTTCTTTCGAATCTTGGCACGTTTTCTCAAATCCACCTTTGCTGACAAGTTATTATAACTATTTAGTAGCAAAGTTTTTCAAACAGTCGATTTCTGTCTTCTTGTTTACACCCACGAGAACATTTTAAGGTTATTTTTCAATTGTTAAGATCTACTGTTTCATCTGTCTCATCACCACAGCCTTAAAAAGTCAGACTTCATGAGTTCCTTTGGAATTTTGTCTTTCATCATCAAAAGCACATGCTGCTTTACACATCGATGCATAACATTTTTCATTTTTCCACCCAAAGTTTGCAATTTTCAGGGCTGCCTTTTCAAGTGGCTTGAAAAATACTATCACAGTCTTATTTTTAAACTACAGCGAGGATTTCACAGAGCACTATGCGTACATAGAGGTGGGATGACTGCAGCAGAGTTAAATAACAAAATTTAGGTATATAAAATTAGGTTTATAATGATAATTTAAGGCAGTTTAGAACCTGAGCCTTCTGCTTATCCTGCTTGAAAACTCCTCTGCACATTTGTCAGCCCAGGCACAGCCTCCATCCTGCCTGTGCCTTGCTTTGTGCTAAAAGTCACAGACAAAAAGGGAAGAGAGGGATCAGATTTTCTGGTGTGTCCATACATCTAACTTGAATTTAACGTACAGAAATCCACATTAAATTAATGCAAAGCAGTCCATGCAGGAAAGCAGTTACGCTGTAGCAGGATGGTAATGAAAGATAAATTAGCCCATAGTAAAGACTTCTGCAATGATGTCTTAAAAAAATTACTTCCAGTACTCAGCTCTTCTCAAGTTATTAGATACAGGATACAATATACACATTGTGCTTGTCTCTCTGTCATAGGTTATTTCTGAAACCTACAGAAAAAAATATATTTACAAAGAGGGACAGTAGATACAGCACATTTTACCCATTACTGCAACATCTTTCATTCCCAATAACTCTTATGTTAATTTTCATGTTTCAAAAGGCCCAGAAAAGCAAAACATGCCACTATGACCCCGTAACTATACAATATTAAACACTAAGACCAGACTCTTGGTTTTACAACACAAAGATTTCTGCCTCCTTAGTATCATTACAACATCTACCCTTAGAAATCTTTGTCACATTTTGTTAAAGATGAGAGGGGGGAAAGGAAAACATTCAAAGCCTTGAAAATGTAAAGAAATAAATGAAGTTTTCTTTTTTAAAAAAACACCATTTGTTTCCATTCCCTTTAGCTAAAGGACATGGGGAGGGAAACAATCTTTTAGACAGTACTAACAATTCTTTAATATATTAAAGTTCAGGCATGTTGAACTTTGGTTCAGCTTCTTTGGAAGTAACTTGGGTATACACAGAAGGAGGATAAGAACAGCTGAAAAAACAGAGGACATTGTGGTATTGACATATTCAGACTCCCTCTAGGAGAAATTCAAAGGAAGCACTAAATAGTGTCAGCTACTCTAAAATCTGGCAACATTACACCAGCTTTAGGTTCAAGACAGAAGCTTTGTCCGACTTTTTTATCATGTCAGAGAACTGCAGACATGAAACCCTCTGAATTAGGTAGCTTTGGCTTTTTGCTTTTGCATTTTTAAGAGCAGATTAACGCAAACCCAAGAGGCAGAAGGAGCCATGTGAGACACACAACGACAGCAACAAATGACAGCGATAATCAGGGTATGACTGAGACCTGTAAGAGTGACCATGACAAGGTCTTACACCAAGATCACGGGGTTGCAAGGGCAAAAGGAACTGGTGAAAGGTTGTGGGGACCCTAAGAGATAAGAGCACTGTCCACAGGAGCAGATGTTTATCCACCTGGCATCACGCTGTGGCCCTCCCTGGGCACGGGCAGTGCTGCATTCCTGCCTGGCTCACCGTGCAAGCTGAGCTCATGGCACACCTGCAGCGCTGCATTCCTGCCTGGCTCACCGTGCAAGCTGAGCTCATGGCACACCTGCAGCGCTGCATTCCTGCCTGGCTCACCTGCAGCGCTGCATTCCTGCCTGGCCCACCTGCAGCGCTGCATTCCCCTGCCTGGCTCACCTGCAGCACTGCATTCCCCTGCCTGGCTCACCGTGCAGCCGAGCTCATGGCACACCTGCTTGGTCAACAACATCTCTCAAGTCTCCAAAGCCCTGCACCTTCCTGGGTGGACTATCCCAGTGAACCTACAGCTGCCAGCTCATACCCACTCACTCACACACCACCTTTTGTCCAGTCAGTCCTATGAGTTCCCATCATCAGCGGTCCCCATGTGGCCCCTCATCCCTGCAGATGGTGCAAGCCTGCCTTCAACATGCAAATAACAACATTTACCTTGCAAGAAATCATCTCTCGTTTTGCCATCATTATTTACAGAACTTTGCAGGGAGAGGATGTGATCTCAGTAGCAGCAAAGGTTAAACTCCTCCCTGCCCTTTGAAAAAGGCCACATGTACAACTGCACACACTGGGAAATGACACTGGGGTGATGGGGCTGCCTGTGAAGGAATGGCAGGTGCTGCACAACACTTGTCAGAGCAAGATCCTCGAGCCTAAGCACACAGAGGTGCTACATAACATGTACTTAAATAAAAGGAGTGAGTAACACATGCTACAGGTCTTTCTAATTTTCATGGAAATACCTGCAGGAACATTCAATGGCTGTCTCTCTTCCTCTTCAGGAAAAGAACAGTCTCAGAGCAGTCACTGAAATGGTTTAGTCCTGTTTCAGGTTTGAACTTACAGCAGCATCAGAACACAAAAATCTACAGTGCTTTCATAGCCACATATTCAGTTTAAAACCCCCATCATCGATCCCACCACCTCCTTCCCTTCTGAGCAGTGTCAGAAAGCTGTCCGTCAGCCACGGTCTCCTCTGCCTCAGACCAGCACAGCTCAAAGATGGGTGCTCAGAGTGTCGTATTTCAGACAGCACTTGGCAACCCTAAAAGAAGAAAAATCTGTTATTTTGGTGAGACTGCAGTTCACAAAGCTAGAGTGGCACCAAGTGGTGAAAGGATGAATTTGGGTCTTGTTATATGTATTTCTTCAATCACACTAGAAGCCACACTTGACATACTGTAAGTTAAAATAAGATGGTTTGGCAGCTCACTCTTACTGGGGAGCCCAGGTATTTTAGAAATCCTACTTAATCCACACAGACACAAAACATAACAAGGGTAGAACTACCCACAGAGGACTCTTACGTGAGTAATACTCAGAATTACTATCTAGACAAAAAGCATCAGAATGTCAGTAATGAGTGGGAAGTGAACAAAGATATCCTAATTTTCATAATCAGATACAGCCACAATTAATCGTTATCTGACCATTTGACTTCACACTCAAGGCTTCCCTACCCTCCACACTGGAGCCGTTGCACCTCTTACTAAATTCTAAAAGCAGCATCTTTGTATTTCTTTGCCTCCTTTCTACCATCTGTGATGTGCACAGCCACCCCCATTCTTAAAATGTCTTGCACGCTGTCACTTCTCATAACACCTCAAAAACACTGGAACAAACAAAAACAAAACAAAACAACAACAATAACGACAAAAAAAAAAAGGCACCAAAAACCAAGCCACAAAACAGCCCATACCAAAGGTACTGCGTGCCTTCAAAGACCATGGCAGGAAAAGAATATTCCCCTCTGCTCAGTGACAATAATCACACTCTCATCTCACTCTCCTCCCCAAAATGCACCGGACTTGTAATCAAACCCAAGGAACAGAAGATAGATGAGTATTTCTGGGAATAATAGCTTTGAAAAACCCAAACCACAAAACCAGTAAAACACAGACATCTCCCCACCCCCATTCCCGTGCTGTCCTTCTCAATAAAAAATACCCTACAGCTATTTCAAGGGCATCAGTGCATTATTTCTATAGAAAATACGAGATTGTTTTCATCATGCATTTGTACTGGCTAACACCTAATAGGAGCTATTATTTACCCAGGCAACTGACAAAAGTGCTCATTCACATGGAACAAAGTATTGGATGTTAAACATTTGCTGGCTACTTTGGCCCAGTTTTTCAAGTAGAGAAAGGCAATTTCACCTTTTGCCTGGTTTAACTGATGTGTTCAGGATATAAGTCATTATCATGGGAACAGTAACTAAACCTAGAACTGAATGAATATGCTCACAAATCTAGAAACATAAAATGTGATTACTATTGTGACCAAATCTTTAGAAAGCTATGAATAGGGGGTACATATAATAAAAAAAAAATCACAGACAAAGTCAGTGAAGCAATTTACAAGTTATTTCAATATCTGGAGAAAAACAAGTTCTGGAGAAGTGAGGAACTGAAAAATGAAGCCCTATTGGAGCAGGGCTTTGTTGCACCTGATGCATCACAGGAACCATGCTTACAATACCACTAATGCAAAGATGAGAGCCCAAGGCTGCAGCTGGGGTGAGACTTCACTTAAATAATTTAACAAACAGCAGAGGCTCTGAGGTTCAAACCTCAGCAAAGTTCCTGAAGCTTTTGATCCCCTTCAGTTGCACAGGTTGGCAGTGACACGATCACATTTACAGCATAATCAGGTGGTTCTGACTCCCACGTAACAATGCTCAATCTTCACTTCAAAAGAGAGATTACACAAAACGTGAGCTATGAAGATTTCTACTCCACAAAACCACTAAGTGTCTCATCCTGCTTTTGAAAACTTAAATTCAAGGTCAGGTGGTTACATTCTGTGTGTGAACATCCCAACTGTAAATTAATGCTTTGTCCATAAGCTCAGCTTTCTTTCTTACTTTTAACAGATGGCAGCAATGTTGATCTACATATTAACAGCAACTGATTTCAAATTCCCAAACAAGAGAAATGATCTTTGTATCATTTCCCACAGAGAGGTAATTAATGGATATTTGCACGCTGCTTGGAGATCCTCCAGTAAGGGGGGTGGGGGTTTGTTTGCTTTAGGGTCCTTTTTGTGTTGTTTTTTTTGCTTCTTCTAACTGTTGTGCAGTATCTGCAGCCTGTATTTCTCAAAGAGTTGCACAGTTTACTTCTGTGAGATTCCTCATACCTCATTCCATTCTCTCATGCTTAAAACCAAGCTTCACTGAGATTTGTTGCATCTGAGGCACCACCACCACCTTCACCTCCTGTCCCAGACCAAAGAGGTTCCTCCACCCAAACTCAACCCCTTCCAAAAGCTGGAGAATGAAGACTGGAGCTGTGCTGAGGGCCATTCCTTCATCACTTCCCCACCTTCCCCAACTCCAGCCGTTTGTCCAGTTTCACTATTGACATGTTTTGTGCTTAGACTATAAAACCTTCAGGAGAAAATGATGAACTTCATGCATTGTATTTGTATCAAACACAGCCTCCCAGTCTACGGAGCCACAGGTCCTGCCAATTTCTATTTATTATGAGTGCTTTGAAAGGACAGGGTAATAGGACTGTGTTGTCTGTAAAGACACAGCTGCCTTGGTTGCTTCTATTTTGGTCACTATAAAAAATGAGAGGGAAAACCAGAAAAAACTTCTGGTGTCCACTGAGGGTAGTATGCAGTGCTTTGATAAACTGTACCAGCATGGCTCCACTTCCTTGGAGAAGTGGAAACTCACATAATATTTTACAATAGCACTCATCTCCTTGGAGATATGGCCACTGGTAGGGAAGGGTTTGAGAATAAAAAATACAACCTACCAATTTATTGTAAATGAGAAGTTGCATGTTGTGCTTCGTTTTGAATTCTCTCATGAATGAGTGTTTATCCTGGGATAAGTGGATATGGATGAATAGCTGACTAAAGTACCAACTGCTTTCTTGAAGAATTATCTGAAATCAAATCTCCTTTGTTGGATGAAACCTAAATTGCAGAGGGAATATTTAACCATGTAAGGGGAAAATCCATAGATAAGGTACTACAGACTACGCTTAGCAGAGCTAATTGTCCTTATCACTTGCTCTTTCACACAAGTTTCTAACTGAGTGTTTTGTCTAAATAACAAAATACACTGTCATTAATATCCTCTGATGCAGATTTCTTGACAATTAGGCTTTAATGATAACCAAGTGCTGGCATTTGGATTGCTTGGGAGATAAAACTTGTGTTTGCTCAAGAGACCTCAAGCCAACTTCACCCTTTTGTGCTAAGACAGGAAAATCTGCTGTAAATCTCAGTGGGTTTAGCAGCATTTTTGACTGCAGCTGGATTTATTGACTTGCCAGCCTTTGATGATGACTCTCTTTCAGGTCAGGCACACTGATTTTATCACATTTTTTTGTCTCCCTTCCTCAATTCCCATTTTATGGTTTTACTCCAAGTTCAGAGCACGTGTTCTGACACCACCACAGAGGAACTGACAACTGCATTCCACGATCTTGTTTACCATGAAGAATTACACATCTGGGTTACACGTGCTGTACATAACCCTCCTCTTACATCTCCTATAGCTCATTGCTGGGAAAAAACCTTCATTTTTGCTAATAACCACTTTGCACAGAGACACAATGCAAAGACTAAAGGAGAGCAGAGCAGAAGGGGTCATTTCAGTTAGTGCTGTCATATATGACCATGCTTGGTTTTATTTAATTTGCTTTCAGAGAGCATTACAACTAGCTGAAATATCTAAAAGGCTACTAATTATCCTTCTTGAAAGAAAAGGATTATAATGAGTTTCTCATAAAAGTCCATCTACTTCTCCTAGTTCTGTCTAATCACTTGCTACTTGTCTGCAAATGGATTTGGTCTCATACATAATAATAATAGTGACAGATGTTTTTCTGCCAGTCAAACTTAAAATTCAAACTTCAGTTGATTATTATGAGTAATCTACAATTTCCTCCATAATTAAGGCTTCAACTTTGTTCACATTAACAAGTTCAATTTTGACCTCCCACTCACATCTATTAATGAAGGAGAACTTAAGTGATACGTGAGAACCATGGCAGAAGAAGAATTTTCCTTCCAATTCAGGGTAAAGTGAAGGAGGAAATTCCAATTTATGGCAAAGCCTTAAGGATATTGCCAGATATAGTAATGTGTCACTTTACTGGAGGGAGAAGAAGAAAGCAATAGAACTGTGCTGGACTCAAGGCACGTTCTCATGGCCAGAGCTGAAGCTGAGAGAACAGAAGTCTGATTTTAGATCTAATTGACAGCGCTTTACTACGATCAGGACAGACTATGGGCTGAGAAATAACAGGCAACAAACAAGCACGACAGTTACCTTCCCTCTGCTTTTGCCTCATTAAAACAAAACACCTCCCTCCAACCAGCACCAGTAAGATGCAAAGAAAAGCAGGAAATGTTCATAACACAGCAGAATTGATTTGGATGAACAAATGCAGCCCAATGAGAACTGATTGATGATGTTCCACTATTGCAGGTACTCACTGGATTTCTTAAAATTCCTCTTTGTGCAGTGTCTAACAGAGAGAGAAGGAAGGTGAGAAGACACAGTTTAATGGATTTATCTACTGCAAATCTAATGCACAGGGACAATGTTTTGTTACCCAGAGTCCAATTTTAAAAGTTATTAAGATTTTAATAGGCTCGCTCGATCGCTGTGTTGACTCTGACAACCTAATTTAGGCTCCCTGGCAGTTTCAGAGATGCTGCACTCACTGTTGGAGTCGGCCAGTTTAAATAAACTCCTTCCTTCAGAGCAGCCACAAACCAAAATAAACTCTGCAGAACAGCTCAGGTTAGGAGATTTGAAAACAAGTGAGGGACCTGAAGAGGCAATACAGAGCCAGGACCCATAATGAATTTCTAAACAGACCTCTGTTTGCTATGCAGACAGAAGGCACCAAGAAATAGCCTTTTTGAACCACTTAAGGCAAAAAAAAAAAAAAATTAAATCATAGTTTTTCTTTCTGCATGCAGCACACTGAGTAGTAGTGCAGGGACTGAAATACAGTGAGGAATATGTAGACAAATAATTTTTTTTAATAAAAACCTCTGTTTTATTCCAGAACCTGTGCTTACTTAAAACTTACAATCATTTTTTTCAGATAGAAGCCATAAATAAAAATTTTGGTTGCTGAAATGATTTCTATGCCGCTTTTACTTTTCAATAGTGAGGACCAAAAAATATTTTCTGTTTGTGGGTTTTATTGTCTGACTTTTTACTCTAAATCATTTGTTTTTCTCTCACCAGTAACAAAATAAAAAAGAAGAAGGTAAACCAAAATTTTGGTATGAAGATTTCAATAGTAATATACGTAATGCCAGTATATTTTTTAAAATTAGGAATTATACAAGTTTATAACTGGTAATTAATGGTGTTCCTCAAACTGCTGAAATACATTTAAGAGTGATTTCTATTACAACAGAACTTAAGACTGTTCATTTATCACGAGGATAATTTACTCCCTCACTAAAGGTCTTTCTGAACATTTGAGAGCACTGTGAACATCTCCAGAAGAAGGTTTGGAAAATAAAAGCAACTGCCAAAACACTTTTCCACTACCATTTTTGCATCAGCAGCTGTGAGGTTTTCATTGAGAAATCCATTCTGGAAAGAGGGATGATGTGCCAACTCAAAGTTATCATTAGATATCAGCACTTATGATTCACCTGAATCTACTCTTTGCACGTCACTTGTACGTGCTTTGCATTCCACCCTGGCAGAACACCACAGCTGCCATCCTGTGAACACGAGGCAAAGTAAGATCTTTAGGAAATGCCAACACAGCTATTCCCACCTCAACAAGATCCAAATGCTTACAAAACACAAATAAATAAATAAATAACCAAAAAAACAAACTAAGACCACAAGGTTGAAATGCTGCCCCCAACACCAACCTGCCCTCCCTCCCACTGTGTGGCTACAAGGGGTTTGCTTTCAGCTCCAGGAGTCAGTGAACCTGTTCAACAAATAATTCATGTGAAGGGCTACCAGGTCATTTGCAATAATTTAAGACCAATCTTTTTACCTTGCAAACTTTGGTCTAACCCCATATTTACTTGAGTATTCTTAGTGTTTAGGAGTCCCTACAAAACCTCAATTTTGTTGCCAATACTTCCAGACTTTTTCCTTGTTAGTCGCTGCCACTGGGTTCTCAACTCCTCTACTGGTTTAAGAGCATCTACTTCAGGATTTTTACATATAACAATTATTCACAAATAAAGTGAAAGAACCGGAATTATCCCTGGATGTCTTAGTAGTTGTCCTGACTTGCCAAGGGAAAAGAAAGCATGCATTGGTTAATATGATAGACCAAAGCCTAAAATGTTCAATCTGGTGTAAGAATGAACATTGATAAATCCAGTTGCATGCACAGTTATCTTAATCTCATATTTCCATTTGCTCATAGGCCAGTATTACCAGTGTGAAGTTGAAGAATGCTTGAAGGAGGAAATTAAGATATCAAGGTTCCCCCCAAACCCTAATGAAGACCCAATCAGGCAATACTGATCCCTTCTAAAATCCCACTTAACTCTGCCAGTTTATCCCCTGGTGACTCTGGATGGGCCTGTCCAGCTGCATTCCCTGGTTCCTGCTGTTGGCCTCAGTCAGTCCTGCTGCTCTGTGCTGCTGCAGCAGTGTTTTGTCTTCCTCAGACCATCATGTTCCCCACTTCTCATGCAGCACTCCCCTGCTCAGTGAGGCTCAAAGCCATCTCACTATGCCGCCAGCACTGTCCTGGGACATCTGACTCCACACCACCTTTCCTTATTATTGGTCTGGATTTTTTGTTTTGGGCTGGGTTTCCTTTGCAACGTTTATCTCAATGAAGACAGGAATAGGATGACAGTCCTGACGTTTATATTCTGCATGGCAAAGTTCAGAGGGAATCCTGCCTTATCTGCTCCTGCTTTCCAGCTTGTTGGTAGCGAGGCTTCTGCCCTCTCAGAGTTCATCACACATACACTGAAATGTGAATTCTGCTCGTTTCACCCACAAGCCCTCAGGTGAATTTGATTCACTGCAGCCTAAGATAGACACACTTACCTAAATTCACCTGGTTTTTCCCATTGAAGTTGGTGCTTATCAGGAAGTCCATTATCAGCACGAGTCAGCAGCTGGCAAAGCTGTGAGATAGCAGAGCTCCAGAGTGAGCTCAGGCCTGCAACACGCACCTCCAGCTAGATACCTCTGACTGGCACTGAAACGACCCAGCAGAGGGACTGCTGCGCTCATCAGAGGAAGGAAGTGCAGAAGGAAGGGCAGGTGTCCTCACAGCAGCAGCACAGAAACATAATAAACGTTATTATTCATTCTGCAATATCAAATACAAAGATGTGCAGCTTTCTTGAGACCCACAACGAAAGTACTGAAGATGATGTAAATTAGCAGATGCCAAGTTGTTCAGCAGCAGAGGACCAATTTCATCTTCACACATCAAAAATAAATGACGCCAAAAGCCAAGCACTTACTCACTCACATCTTAGTGATGTGATTCAGTCTCACACACAAATTTCACGTGGCACTCCAAAGACACACAAAGTCTCATTTGAAGTACAACTATTTGCATCTTCCACTTCATTCTCCCCATCTCTCTAGGCAGAAATGACCAAACTCCAGAGAGCTCTGCCCAGTCTCCCTGAACAGGGAACATTTTATTAACCTCATCAAAACATCTCCCTTCCCGTGCTTACTGTTCAACTCCACATTTTATCCTCCTCTTTTCCCTTAGCACTACAGCTAATCTGGATACACCAGCCCACTGAACAGCACCACAGTACTCAGAAATTTGTTTGTCCCTTGTGAAGTGCTCCATCCCTTGTAATACAAAGAAGTCACACACCTAAAACTGTCCAAACCACATGATACAATATTAATGAACAATATTAATACACTACATAGTCCTAAAGCAGCTTGACAGGGTAAGGGCAGCAAGCTACACCTCTAAAATCGTTCTCAGGGAAAAGACACGCACACAAGTAAGCAATCCAAGTATTCATTAAAATTTTTAAACATAGTACCGTCACAAAGAAAAAAAGAGCAAAACAGCCACCTTAAGAAGCCAAGACACCAAGTAATTTTAAAGTGGCTTTGAAATTAGTATTGCCTGGAACACAAGTCTAAGTTATGGCTTGTTTGAGGAAAAGAGCTATCCACGTATGCATGGCACAACTTCTTGGTAAGAATCTGTGAGGAAAGATGGAGATTTAAACTATTTCATCAGCTGTGCAAAGCAGATATCCTCCAGCTGCAGGAATGGTGTGCATGAAGTGGCAGGAGAGAAACTCCATTTCAGGGCCTCACAACATCCCTGCATTGCAACAGCTACAGTGAGGCAGGAAAGCTGCAGGGGACGGCAGGTGGTGCTGCTGACCCCCAGCATGGATGGAGCACGAGCCTGAATTAATACCAATGCCCCTCACATTCACCTTTGGGCAGGAACATCAAAAATTTCCATAAGAATCAACTTCAGAACAAAACACCGCCATGAAACAGGAATTTTAAAGTAACTACCGACTCTGCCAACATCACAATACATCTCTGGAAATATCAGCCTTATCAGTCTAATTAGTAACCTCTATCATGGTGAGGAAGAGAACATAAACCATTGTATGTATTACATGCACAAAATACAGAGATCTACTTTCAAATCCCACACTAACTACCTGTCCCAATTAATTCATTCACTGTGAGAAGCTGATACACGCTCACACACCTTTTTTAAACTAAGATAATGGGCACTCTGCTGCCAGTCGGCAAATGCTCACCATACATTGTACTGCACTTCCCAACAACTCTGATGAAAACTACAGGTGGAAACAGATTATAATGGGAACACCTAATTGAAATTCATCTCCCTTTTGCCTTGGATGGAAGACATGCTGCTTGAGCCCTGAAACATATTCAATTTCATTCAAATTGAATGTAGATTTTCAGGCAAAACAGAATTTATTTTAAAAAGTTTTGGAGACTCCTGAAAGAGTTGAGAATGCTGCAAATGCTTTTAACTGTATGTTTGGCATCTGTGACTCTTCTACCTTCAGGAAAGCTCCTTGCCAAAGCAAAGAGAAATGTAAACCCCACAGAGGTCTGTCCTTTTCATGGGAGTGACATCTTCCACTGACACATTCAGTCACTTCAGGTCCTCGTGGATTCATTGAGACATTAGCTCTGATTCAGTAGGGTTCCCTCCAACACATTCCCATCAAAACACAGACAACTCACCTGTCTTTCTGCTTTCAAAATCATCCCGTGACTCAAAGTAGCAGCTTGTGTGTTTTGCGGGGTTTTTCTCCTATTTTAGTGTTTTGCAAGTGAGAAGATTCAAAGCTGCCAGTTACACAGAAGATTTAGAGGGGAAAAAAACCCCAAACACAGCATTCCCCGCTCCTTCCATTGGGATACAATCCAGAAGTCAACTACTTCTTACAATAAAAACTTAGAGCAAACCCAACTTAACTGTGGACAGTAATTGCCTGACCATCCATAAAGAATAAAAATATTGAACAAATCGCTTGAAGAAGTATTTGTAACAAAGAGCAGCTAACGTGGCCTTTCTCTTCCTGCTATTTATTGCTCTAATCCCTTTTCAAGTTAATTCAATGAAGAGACTGCCCTGTCATGTAAACTGATCATTAATCCAATTACGTGAGGGAAATTGATACTCTCTTGCTTCTGCTATTGTCTCCAAACACCAGGCATGACAGAAAACAGAAATCTCCTCTAACCCTCACATGCACATAAAAACAGCAGCCCTGAATACCAGGACCCTGACCTTCAGTGCCATGATTGCAAAGTCAGAGTGCAGCAATGTGGAAATTAAGGATGCTGACAAGTAGGTGACCATGTGATATTAGCCCTCATTCCTGCCCACTGCTCAAAAGACATCATAGAAAGAGGATTTGGGTTTTGTTTTAGCCAAGATTAAGCAGAGAAATAAAGGGTTACCAGAAGAAAACAAATTTAGAAATCAACCTCATTATACAAATGGATCCTGGATTCAGAGTCTGGACATTATTATTAGGGTTCAAGCATTTGTTACTGCATTTTCTTTTAATGTACACACACAGGGAGAGAGAAGTGCTAAAGGAAATAGAGAAGGATTCATCACTGCTTGAGAAGACAGTGACAAACCTGTTTTCTAGCAGTGTGGTTTCAGAATGGAGACTTTCCCTTCTGCTGTTTATTCTCTCTTAATAAATCAAACAATACAGAAGGGGTTTGGGTCCTCTTCCCTTAATTCAGGGAACAATCATTAAAGCAAGCTGAAACACTCCTACACTTCACTTTCCACATCCAATTCCTCATGAGAGGAAAAAGCTGGGATGGCAAGAGCTACAGCAAGAGCAGGCCAGGCCACCTAACACAAGAGCTGCAGGCACTGAACTCTGGATCTGAGATAACTCCCAAGGAAAGCATTGCTCAGAAACTGGTAGGAGATTACAGAACAATTCCAAAGAGCAAAAATGAAGAGATACAGAAAAAATTTATGCGGTGCAATATCCCTATGACAGGACATGCAGTCACCCCAGCTGGAGGGGTATCCTGAGCTGTTTCTTTCCTTTAGTAATAACAAGCACTAGGATAAATGTACAGGTCCTATACAAGGAAAAGAGAAATTGATACAAAAAATTTGTGTCTGATGACATTGAGACCCTCTAATTGCCTAAAGGGGTATTGGCAATGCACACCTCAAAGGTAAGAGCAAAAAGTTGCTCGATGGACCCACACATGAATTATTGACACTGGGAAACCTTCTGCACAAGAACCGAACCAGTGTGGATATCTTGAAAGCATAAGCAGTCAGAAAACACGCTGGACTGACCATCTGTTCCTCTCTGATAACATGAAATTAAGTAATTTATTTATTCAGCACTTAAACCCTCTCCCTTCTCTTCATATTAGTCAAGGATGATTATGCTAAATCCAGATGTAGTTAACATGTTGTGCGCTCAAGTGAGCGGTGTCCTTCCAGCACAGGACTTGCCTTTGGCCACCCACCCTCGGAACCTCAGCCACAGTGCCCTGAAGACCCTGTTTGCCTGAACTCCCTGTTCCAGGCCTGCAGGCTGGGCAAGGGTTAAAGCACTTTGTACAGCGATTAACTGAACACACAGAATTACCCCTGTCCTGTGGGAACCACTGAGCTGATGCACATCTGGCTGCAGCTCCTCCCTCTCTACAGAACACAGCTCTGCTCATCGCAAACCTTTGGCTTGGTGCAGCTTTAAAACAAGACCTTTACCACAGTTCTGCAGAATTTTCTGAGGTGGGGTGTTTTGCTTGGCTTGGGTTTGGGGGTTCTTTTGCTTTAAGATGCAGAGGCTCCACTGGGAAAATAATATTAAAGCAGCAACTCGAGGTACTGCTGGCCTGCATCCCACACTAACGCATCTGGAATTCCAGAAGCCTCTGACAGAAAACCTTTGCACATTCTGGTGCTGCACACACACAGCCCTTCCCTCGAAGCTTTCCAGGATGACATATCCTCACCTGCAAAGGCTTTAGGAACTCATTAGAAAATTAGTCCAGGTTTTCAATGGACTAAAGCTTTATGCTGTGAAGGTAGATATGATAAAAGTTCTTTTAATAGCAGGTTCTCTGTATTTTTCCAGGAAAAGAATGCTGACTTAAGATATCCTGAGCTAAGGTCAGCCTTTGTTTTGTAGGTTTGATTTATGACATTTCTGCAGCCTCTACTGGCATTTCTTTGAGGTGCCAAAAAGCCCTTGATTCTCATATATATTTAGCCTTTTTTCTATTTGCTTTTACTATTAAAGCATAAAGGCTGAATTGAACTGCTCATCCCACTTGTAAACCATGAAGAACAAAGTCCCATAAAGCTCAGCAGCTTACCTTCACTTGTCTTGCAGACCCACACACCCTTTCAAATCAAATCACTGCTGTGAAAAGTGAAGGTGTGATTTACACCAGCCCCCACTAAGGGCATTTTTCACATCGTAATTACTTAATTCCAAAAACTGGACATCAAAACCAGTTTTTATTATTTTACCTGCAAGATAGCAGCATATATTGTTTCCATATAATAAATAATAACGTGATTTTTCACTTCAAATCCATGATTTAGCTCAGATTCACCTAAAACTTAACTGTGACTTGTAACAAAACAGAGAACTGCAAAAAGTTCTAAGTGCCTCCCCACTGCTAGCAGCAGTATTGAATGAACTTGGGTAGGATAACAGGAAGTGGAGAAAACAAAACAAAACAAAACAAAACATTTAACCTCAGTGAAGCTAAAAGGCAAGATTTTAGCAAACTTGAGGTTTGGAAGATTAGGAGTCCTTTTCAGGGCCCCTGGTAATAAATCCGAGAAATATCTGTGTTGACATTAACAGTTTAACTTTCACACCTCTTGATTCCTCTGATATGAAGCACTAGTCGTAGGGAACAAAACACAGACCTCAGCTGAATTAATAAAAATACCCTCAAAAATATAACATATTTCATTTGTATGTCCTTACATTGCAGAGGAGTGATAAAACAACTTTATAAATATGAATTTCACTAATCCCAAAGAAAGATCGTACTCTACAGAATGAGGAACCCATCAAAATGGTGCTTTTTTGGGGCATCTGAATAGAAATTGATGCAACATTTGAAGCAGCAGAAAACTCTCAATATAAAAATATGTACTTTGTTTCCCTCTCACTCCATTTTAACGTTTGTATTTGTTATAGATTAGTAAGGTTTGGGGTTGGACTTCTTTCTAATCAATTAAAATCATTTAACAGCACAACAGTCAAATAAAAATACTATTAAGCACGTTAAAGTTTATCTGCAGGTAGAATCAAAGACTCTGGGTCTATCATAAATTCTAGTTTTCCAAAACTTTGCACTTTCCATTTAATTTTGCTATGATTTATGAGTCGGTCTCCTGGGTGCTAACTGTATATAAAAGAAACATTAACTCAGTGGAGGCAACAGTTTGTTTTTTAATAATGAAAAATGCATACTGTTTATGCCATTATTGCTTAGGAAATTAGATAAGATCCTTTCTAATGCCCTGCACACAGGATATTGTAGCAAACCACTTAACGTGCAATAATAGAGTATTGACTGGGCACTGGGATAATGCAAGACAGTGCTCCCCCAGAGCACACAGCCCCATGCTGTTACAGCCTTGCAGTAATATGGTTGTTCCACCTTAACAAAAAATTTTTGAAAAGAGATTACCACCTCTAAGGCATAAAAAGATCAAATTTAAGTGAATATTCTGTGGTTATTTCATAATAAACACAGTGCATAAGAATCAGTGTTTATTTAGTAAACAAAAAATGGTGCTTTTTTTTCTCTTGCCTGGAAGGGCTCTGTGGTTGGGTTCTCTGGAGTGCTTAGGAAGGCAATACAGCATTTCCCACAAAAGGCCCCCAGAAATCCATGACCATCATAAGGCCTCCGCAAAGCTTTCTGCCTGTTTTGAAAATCTTCTTGGGTCATTCCTGCATGGATGTGACTGGGTAACATCACAAGAACAGGAGAATTTGGTTGACTTGTTCTGCAAACACAAGGCCTGGCCAGCAGAGCTCAATCCAGAGGAAAGTGCACTCTCAACTTCCTCACGTGGCGCTTGTTCACTTCCAGCACAACACTGGATGCTCAAGTAAGCAAAATAAACACCTTCCCTGGGGCCAAACACAGCAAATCCTGCTCCTGAAGCGGTGCCCCAGAAGATTCTCATCAGTGCTGCCACTTCAGGGTGACAGTAGGAAAGGGTCATTGGGACACCTCCGCCCCTCCCATCCTCCTGCAGCAGTAAAACAGGCACGGCCGACCCCTCAGGCCTCCCTCGTCCTCTCAGAACAAGCACGACTGTCCCTTCTCTTTATGTGGAAAAGCACAACGGAGTTACTGAAAAGCTGGGATTCAGCTTGGGGTTGACTCTTTGTGTTGGTTTGGCATAGCCTGGTTTGTGTAGTGGGGGGGTCACAGAGGTGGCTTCTGTGAGAAGCTGCTGAAGCTTCCACCATGTCCAGCAGAGCCAACCCCTGGTGGCTCTGAAGCTGGACATGCTGCTGGCCATGCCTGGGGCAATTAGAGGTGATGGTAACATTTCTGTGATGGCAGAGTTAAGAAGAAAATCAAAACAAAGGGGGGCACGGGCAGTTTGTTTCTATCCACAGAAGAGGAGGAGGTGAGAACATGTGAGGGAAAACAACATGGAGATACCAAGGGCAGTGGAGAANGCCCGAGCAGGAGCGACCCACGGCGCAGCAGCTTGGGAGGGCTGGGTGCCCGTGGGAGGGACTCACGGGGCAGCAGCGCTGGGAGAGCTGCTGCTTCTGAGAGTGGAGCCCCGCTGGAGAAGTTCCCGGAGAACTGTCTCCCGTGGGAGGGACCCCACGGTCTCACAGGGGAAGGACTCCTCTCCCTGGGCAGCGGAAGGAAACCTCGGGTGATGAACTGAGCAAACCCCCACGCCCTGTGCCCTGCGCTGTCGGTGGGAAGGAGGGAGGGACTGCGGGGAAAAAGGTGTCTAAAGAGTTTATTTTACTTCTCATTATCCTGCTCTGATTCTGTTAGTAATAAATCACTTTGTACCTCTAAGTTTTGAGCCTGTTTTGCCCTTGGAGTGTTTTTTCCCAGTCCTTATCTCAACTCATGAACCCTTTGTTAATTTTTTCTCTCCTCTGCCCAGCAGAGGCAGGGGAGGGTAAGTGAGCAACTATCACGGGTGCCTGGGGTTTGGCCGGTGTCAAACCACAACAGTCTTCTTATAGAAACATATCTGGATGCAAATATCCAACAGGCACATAAATTGCAAATAATTAATTCCCCCAAACACTCTCATGCACTACATCCCACTCTGTCTCTAAAGCACTGCTTCATTAAAAGAAACCACATCTTCTTCAAAACAGCTGTACATACGAGTAAGAAAGCAAAAATCTCCACACAAAGCAAAGCCATCTGCTCCTTTCAGAAGGAGTATACATTTGTTTTAAAAGAACAGAGACAATTTGTAATTTTGCCAGAATTTGGTTGGTTGGACACTTTTTTTGATTCATTTAGGGTTTTTTGTAGAGTTAGAGGTACTTTTCTGTACTACATTCACCCTTGAGTCCTCCTGACAGGGGTTCCTCATTTTCAAAATCACTGCTTTCTATTTTTTTCTAAATATTTCTGTCTCCCAAGCCAGCACATCAAAGAGATGTAGAGAAACCCACAGAGGGCTCACTGACATAAAGGAGAAATAAATGGCTGTACTGCCTTTGCACTGACTGCTGTCAAATGCAAAAAGTGAAAGAAATAAGAAAAATGTTTTCCAGATACAATGAATTTGAAAAGATTAAGGAAGTGTACTACCCATAAATGTGGAAGTAGAACTGTTTGGAGATCAGAGACAGAAGAGAAAAAGCAGCAGTAGACAAAGCAGAATTAAGATTCTGGGCATTTTCATTCTTTTTCAAGGTGGATAACTGGGGAAGAAACAAAATATTTAGCTGAAAAATTAAAATGTACAGACTATTTCTCCTACAATGCACAAGGTGTTTAAATATTTGCAACATGGGAAAAGCAGTTAGCAGAAGGGAGATGTGAATCAACAAAATGTCAGCTCTCATGAGACTTCAGAATATTTTTATTTTCCTTAGAAGCACTTGGAGAACAGGGAGAGAAAGCCTTTTCTTCTCTTACACCTTGTTAGAAAGGAATATGTGAAACAGGTCATTGACAAATGGTTTTGTTTTCCTGACAAACAGTTTTCACTGAAAGCAATTTTTCAGGTCCAAATTTAAAACTTCAGATCATGGATTTTAAGCTGAGTTCTAGAACTCTTCCTTAAAAATTTCAGCTTTTACCAGGAAAAGGGGTTGATCAGCATAAAGGCAACAGTTACTCCCATGTACATACAAGATTTGTTCCCCCCTAAAACACCACTACATGGGAAAAGTGTAGATCAAGGCATCAAAGCACTTTCCATCATGAACACAGATCACAAAACGTAGCCTTGTGCACATTACCAGAATTTACCAAGTAACTTTACTTGTTTTTTTAAAACTGTTTCAGTATCTGTTCCATTTATAGCTATAAGCTAAAAAATCCCTTCAGTTCTATACAGACCAAACCTCAGGGTATATGCACCAATGACAACTTGAAACACTTGCACTGCAAAAATGTTATGAATCCTCAAGGAAGGGGATTCAAAGGTGCCTTGAGAGAAGAATCCTTGTTCCAGTGGTGCTGACTGCAAGACACCCTCAAGTTCCAAATATTGTCATCAAGCTTGTTTTGACATCAACAGCCATAATCCACATGAAAAAGAGACAAAAATAAAATCACTGGAGAGTATGTGTTTCTGCACTCCTACAGCTGCATCCCAAGCTCTTTTAATATCAACTTAGCCAAGGGAGAAGAGGATACAGTGAGCACCTGCTTGCTCTGAGGCAGCCCAAGGCCCTTCACTTGGTACAGGCAAACACCCTAGCAGCATTCTTTTCAGATGAATGCAACACAGCCAACAAGCAGGAGTTTTGGAAGAAAATTTCTGGTATTTAGAGTTGTTTATGGGTTTGACCTACTGGAGCTCAGAACACCTCCCTTCCTCCAGTGCTAAACAACTAAAACTATTTTATTTCATTACATTAAACAGCAATTTAAATTCTAAAATATATTAATGAAATTTAAATTTTGGTCCTTTTAGTTAACTAGATGTGTGTCAGGAAGACCTTGTATGTGTGAAGGCAGACATAGGAACACAGCAGTGTCAGTGAGAAAATGAATGGTTGGAGGCCAACCCTGCAGGACTCAGTGCAAAATGTAACTTCTTCCTATTTCCATCTCAAACTTCATCTTCCTGCACCCTGTAAAGCCAAACACTGAACCCTTCTTTGTCTCAGCTCTCCCAATACCTCCACTTTGGGGTGTTGTACAGCCTATAACATCTGCAAAGCGCTTTTCACTTCCTTACTGTGCCTCAGCTGAGAAGAGCAAAAGTCACACTGCAATTATGAAGATATTTTTACTGATTGCTTTGGGGACTGGCAAGTGGGGCGTGAATGAAAAAAATGCATCGATGTAGAATTAACACGGATGAAAATCTAAAATTAACATAGGTTGAAATACAAACATCTGCCACACAGACAGACAGTGTACAGCAGCTATTCAGCTATCATTATTTAAATTCCACATCTGGGCCAGTAGCGGCCTGCAGGAGAGAAAACTGCAGTGAGTAAAACATAAATCACCTCTCAGGATCAGCCACATTTTGAAGTAACCAACTTCTTTCTAAAGCCTGTCAGTCAGACTGCACTGCCGAAACAATGCACCCCTCTGCCGTCTGTAGGTGACAAGAGCCCTGACAAGGTCATTCATGTGCCAGCACTGCTGCTGCTGCTCCAAGGGAAGACGAGGGTGACTCGGTGCAAATTGAACTCATCGTCAACACTTGATCAATTCAATTAGCTCAAATCAACCCAAGTGTTTGTCTGCAGTTACAGCTCACCAGAGTTGCAGGCAGGCCGCAAGGGCGAATCACACGCTAGGAAATGCAGATTTGCTCGGCCTGCCCTCCGAGGTGGCCAGATGTTACCTGGTTTGAGAGTTCCACAGCTGTGTTAGCAAAACACCCTGCCCTGCTGACCTGGCCTACATAAATCCTTGCCTCTGTCAATATGAACTGGGAATATTCCAATGGAAGCTATTTTATTCATAATTAAACAAAATAAGGAAAAAGAGCACAATCCGTGCCAGTGTTGTAGGAACAATTTCTGCACAAAACCAGAGAACATGCCTGCCTTATATAGGGTTCAACTGTTTCTATGCAACAAGATGGAACTGCTTTGTAGAATAAAAGAATCCCATCTTGGATAACCTTGGTGAATTAGTCCTGAGATTCCAAGGTGCAATCTCAGAGGGAATGGGAAGAAACACAACCAGTTTGTCCACTTGGCTCCCCCTCCTCTCTGCTGCCAAGAAATCATGCCGGGCACTGAGACACAGACAGATTACAGCACGGAGGAGTATTGGTGATTTTATTGATGAGACTCTCAAATCATTACTAAACCAAAATGAGTTGTTCCTTCCTCAGCTAGTCAAATGGACTGATGACTGTTATCTCAGCCGTGGCAGATGATAAATGAGGCTGCCGTGCCCAGTCAGGTCCTTGACCCAAATTCACAGTTAGACAGTGGCTCAGCCAAAAACCTTGGAGAGAACTGGCTAATGATGCTTGTCATGACTCAGACTATTCCTTGGCAACTCTACTTGCAACTTCTCTGCCAAAACAGATATTCCTTAATAATCAGAGCTGCCAGGGCACCTTACTCCTTCTCTTCCCTGTTCTTCCTCCATGGATAATAGACAATTCTTTATAGTTCCACCAAATGTCTCCATTTTCTTTTTTCAGTGACAGAACAAATGGTGCTGCTTTGTACCAACTCTACTAAAAGAAAATTTAAAAAAAACCCCACACTGGTTTCAGTCAAGTTCTTATAACAACAACCCAGATGCCTATCTGAAATTATCCTTTGACTGCATAAGGTACTGTACAAACATACAGAAAGCAAAGAATCAGATTTGGAAAACACCCCAATGGAACAAAGCTGAAAAATTACAATCTGACTTTAGGAGTAAGGTGAGGGAAACATCAGGCTAACAGGCTAAGATTCATGCTAAACATACAGAAGAACATGACACACCCACAAAATAAAGTGCTTTCTGCATTCAAAGATTGAGGATGTTGTAGCTTGGGAGGGTGGGGCTGTTGGTTGGGTTTTTTGCAGGTAATTTTTCTTGCAATTTAATAGGTCAGGTTTCAGTTTGGTTTGGGGTTTGTTTTTGGGCTTTTGGTTTGTTTTTTTTTTTGTTTTGTTTTGTTTTTGTTTTGTTTTGTTTTTGTTTTGTTTTGTTTTTGTTTTGTTTTGTTTTTGTTTTGTTTTGTTTTTGTTTTGTTTTGTTTTTGTTTTGTTTTGTTTTTGTTTTTATTTGTTTGGTTTTGTTGTTTTTCTTCCTTCAAAGAGGAGGGAGATTTTGTGAAAGTTTTGTTTTCTTAAAAAGTATTTCCTTGCACAGCTGTGGCAGTCTGACTCCTGCTGGACTAACCATTTGTGTAACAGCATTTTCTGTTCAGCTTTTAGGGACAGACAAGTCGGCATTCCACACTGGAGGCAAAGATGCTGGGGGGAAGAAAACATGGAACTGAATTCCAAGTCTGTCCTGGTTTTGGCCAGGATAGAGTTACCTTTCTCTTGTGGTGCTGTGCTAATTCTCTATTTTGCTTTGTAGTTTGTTCAGTTTTGCTTTATCTATTAAACTGTCTTGATCTCAACCCACAAGCTCTCTCACTCTTACCTTTCTGATTTCCTCCTCCATCCTGCTGAGGGAAAGCAAGCGAGTGGCTGCCAGCCAGGGTTAAACCAAAACAAAACCTCAAAGCAAAGCTCCAACTACAAATGCAATACACTACTTTATGTTTATTAATATTCAAGCCACATATTATTATCCTCCACACAGTCACCCAAGCAGAAACAAACAGATATACCTTACAGGGGTGTTATGAGATTAATTAGTTAATAACTAGAAAACAATTTGAAGGTGTAATGCCATGTTACAGAAATGCTAAGTACCGTAACATTGTATATGCAGAAATGAAGGTGAGCTTGCCAGAAACCCCGAGACTGACTGCATGCAGAGTAATTACAGGAGCAGTTCAAGTTATTTTCTTGCTTAATATAACAATCCATGTCCCAGCCCATCAAGCCATTGTTTCCAAGGAGTGAATATTGAGTGGAACTAACAGCTCACAGTAATGGAACTGTTCTCCGGAGAGCACAGTATGTGTCACTACCTCATAGGAGACAACTGCAACAGAGCAAACTTCAAATGAGCACAGCAACCAGGGTGATGCTGTTCCTTTATCCATGCCAGGACTAGAAAAAGTTTAAGAGAAGCTTAAGAGACAAAAAGTAACCCAAAAGAATAGTTTTAATCCTATCTTTCACGCCAGTGCAATGCCTGTTAACCTCACTGTACCGAGGGAGCGCAGCAATAGCAGCGATGCCCCCAGAGCCTGCCCAGAGCACTTCAGGGAGGTTTCCTCACACACTCGAGAAGAAAAGGCCAAGTTAGGCCTCAGCTGCAGCAGATTTAACTCAAGGAATGACAGGAATTCTATAGAACTGACTCTGCAATTGTCAAGAATGAAATCATCCTCAAACCCACAGAGGTCCAGTTCTGAGCTTGGCAGTGTCTAGAGCAGAGCCCAGCTCCAGTTCAAGCCAGTTTTACTACATAAGTGTAGTAACTGAGCTATGGAGTAACCATTGAGAAGTGAAAAGAATGATGAGGCAAAGAAAAAATTCAAACAAACAAACAAATATATGCTCATGTAGGAATGTAGAGATATGAAATAACATCATTTTCCAGCCATGTCTAAGTTGAAGATTCCTGTGAAATTGTCCTCTTGCACGCTTCCTGACACTACTGTGTAACTGAACAATGACACGATACTCCTCAAATCTGCACGCTTAGTCACACTCATCAACTAACTCACCTTCAATTAAAAACAAAAATGAATTTTGAAAGGATGGCTTTTTTGAAAGGGTTACATTTTTAGCCTTCATCAAATTCTCTCTCTCTCTTCCCAGTCCTAACTACATAGCCTCACAAAATCCATGTTCTTTGAAGAAGAATTCTGCAAATTATGTCTGTCAGGTAAGTGACACACACACCTTATGGCTGGTAGGAACAAAAGGGAAGTGGTAGCAAGCTGACTCTGCAGTACCATTGCCTCTTGAACCCTCCTACTTACAAAAGTGAATCTGAAAGTAACACAGGCTCTAGGGACAAAACTCCCAACAAGCACTACAGGGCTCCTGCAGCACTACACCATTTTGTAGGTGCTCTGAAGGCAGTAAAGAGCACCAGAGCTGAAATTCTGGGTCAGCTTGAAAACACCAGTCCTGGCTCTCCAGTACTCAGACACACCGATGGGAGATTGCTTTATCTAGGGAATGTGGCATTCCCACACTCCTGGGCATCTCCCACACTGCTTGGGAAGGTGGTAGCTGAGCGCTCTGCAGTCCAGGACGTGCACAAAGCTGAGATTACCAAGTGAATAACCAGAGGCCAGAGCAAGAGCTCAGTTCCTGGCCAGTGCACAAGGTGAGGAACAGCCTGCTCAGCTCGGCTGACCGAGGGCTGGCTGGGATGCAAAGCTCGCTGGGCTGAGCACTCCAGCTGTCCCCACATCCCACCACTGCTGCAGGAGGTGAGAACATCTTCCCTGTCAAACCACACTCACGGAGATCAGGTCTAAACAACACACAGCTCCTACTGCAGCTGTGAACAGCTGGTGGTACTAACCCTAAATTAGGGGACCATAGAGATTCCTGTATATCCATTTCTAAAGCTTCACCTGAAAACCCAGGCTAATGTAGATGGCAATATTTAATATTTAATTTTAACTTTCCTCTGCTTTCTCAAATGCTTATCTTTTTCCTTGCCATTCAGTTTACAACTTAAATTTCGTTCCTCCTCATGGGAATTTCCAAAGCCTCTCTTTGTAAAGCCTCCCCATTCTAACCAGCTTTGACCAAGTTCTGCTGCACTAATCTTTTGACAACTCCATGACCAGGGTGGGAAACGTTCTCTTGAAGCCGAGGACAGCAGAGATTCAAACCATGAAAAAGCAATGGGCAGAAGACAATCTCTCAGAGATTACGTTCCATAAAATTGAATTGGCAACATCTGCTCAATCTACTGTAGATAAACAGTGAACTATTTTCCAACTCATTAACTCAGAGGATAAGATATTAAATAAACCCAGGGGCCTCACGCTTTGTTATCACATTGGAGGCTTGTCCCAAACTCGCCAAATGAGTTCTCCTGTACGAGAGAGAACCTTAAAATTGAGTTGCAGTTGCATGGCAAACACCCACCTAAATCCCTGGGTGACAGAAAAAACATCCCTGCTTGCTCTAACTGTGCTTCTAATTACTACTCACTTAGCCTAAATTATTAACCGTGTCCTCGGCAGTGATGTATGGTACATGTAAATCTCCAAACAGGATTCTAATAGAATTATCTAATTCTATTAAACCACAAACAACTATCCATTAAATATTTATTAGAAAGCTTGCATTCACTTAAAATAGATTGGAATGTCAGCAAAACACTTCACTAATCCCTTCTTTGTTTCAGCCTTCCATGCTGAGGGTTCAAAATGAGCTATCAGAATCACGCTTATTGATTTAGTACAAATTAGCTGGCTAATCAAAGTCAATAAAAACAAAAAGATCTGAAAAGAATTTACAAAGCAGACTATAGATTTCTCTGAAAAATACACTCTGTTTAAATAAACAAGTTAGTTAAATTCCAAATTACTTGATTATGTAAAGGTTTTTAGCTCATTTTACCATAGGGCTGAGGTGTTAAATTACAACTAATTCAATTTTATTTGTAGCACCAATGAGATGCACTTAAAGGAAAAAAACCAACTCTTTAAAGTACTTAAACAATTCAATAGCATTTTAAGTTCTCAGTGCACTTGTTAGGTTGGATTTTTCTACAGCTTACTCAGTCTAACCTGGCACCAGAGCAAAATCAGTATTTCAAAAATCAAAGGGCCAAGCAACTCAAAACATTCCAAATCATGAACAACAGCACCTATTCACCTTCCAAAAAAACCCCAAACAAATGAACAAAAACCCACAAAACCCAAAAAGTCAAAGAACTTCTGAGGACAAGTAGCCAAATGCCACGTTATCACTCCAGGGGTATGAGTTATGCAAAGCCAATCTTTATGTCATTACATTTGGTGGCAGATGCCGCTTTGATCAGCACAGTTTTACATACATTTACATACCCATTTGAGTCATCCCCACAAAATCCACGTGGCTTACTGCTCAAGTGTAACCAGCCCCTGGTGACACACATCCTCTAGAGCCATCCCCTCAGAAAAATGTAAATCTCTATTAGCTGGAAGAGTAAAACTGAAAAAATCCTCATGTGCGTACTACAACACGCCTGTACCAAAAGCAGACTTAATTTGGTGTTCCTGAGGCCGGGAATCATGGAACAAAGGCAGTCTTGGCCTCCCCTCTTGCTTTCTCTAAGTGATGCACTTCTCCATCCTCTCATGACATCTGAGCTCCTCTCTGCATCAATCACCTCATGGCCAGCTCCTCCTCACGCCTGATGCAGCTGTGGGAAGCGCTGCTACCACCCCCAGGGTCACTGGGCACTGCCCAGGACCAGACTGGTGTGAAATGTGGCCCTGAGGGTGCGCATTTTGCCAGCCGGGGGAAGCAGAAATCCTCGAACTTTTCCATGCTTTGATGAACTGTACACCAGTGCTGAAAAACCTAGAGAGGCGTAAGGCAAATCAGACAGACCGTACATTTCTTCTGATTTCATTAAGGCTCCAAATTATCTTTAATTTCTCAAAATGCTGGCTGTTCACACACAATCAGAATAAAAGTAAGGGCTTTTTGAGTTATTTTCATCATTGAATGCTGCATGGAAAAAAAAAAAAATCCCACTCTTAAACAACGCAGAAGCAAGCTACTGCTGACATTCCAGACCAATTAGTGAAAAAGAATAAAACAAAAACTAAGATTTCCTATACTTAACGCTCCGGAGACTTGTGAACGCAGATGAGTTAAACTCAAATGCTGTGAGTGGAGGAGTTCAGCTCCCTGCAGAGCCCGAGTGACCCAGCCAGTCCCTAAGAGGCTCGGCTGCACTGCATCCCACGAGTGTCCCAAAGCCACCTGCTGCTCTCTTCACTTCCCTCAGGCATTTTTGGTGGTTGAGTCGTTTAGACACCTGCCCAAATCTTTTGCTGTTTTCATGTATTTTTGGACAGGTCTTTGTTATTAAGGACACTTCCCTTGGCTGTATGGAAAGAGGGCTCAATCCTGCACCATGAGCTGCTTTTTGTGGTCTTGTAGGCCGGGCACAACGCAAGCTGGAGCTCCATCAGCTCATAAATAGCAGCAATTTACGGCCACTTGGCACAGGTGTAATTGACTGCAGAGAGCACAAGATAGGGACACGCAGCCCTGATGAGATTTTACCAGAGAGCAAGGCAAGCAGAAATTGGCCCTAATTTTTGTACAATAGCCAGCACTTTAGCTCTTCACTTGGAAACTTCACAGCTGTGAAACATTTACAGAAAAGGAAAGCAATTACAGAGCACTACCACTGGAGGGGCTTAAATAATTTAAGGTTCACCATGTCTCTGATTCATTTTATTGCATTTTTTCCTCAAGACCAGATGCTCTTCATTTTAACGCCCTGAATTTCTACGTATTGAGCTGGGATTATCTATTCATCTAAATGTATATAGACCACATATGGATTTTTTGTTCCCAACACCTTTTTCTCCTCAGTTCTGCTCCAAGCCTACTCTCTGATGCAGAATTTTGCTACTAATCCACATTTCATTCCATGTAAAGTCAGCGCACACAAGAACACACAAACCTGTCAGTTTTAGCAAAGACAACCCTTAAAGTCTAAGAGAAACAGGTGGTTTGGTGGGCTTTTGTTGTTGGGGGTTTTGGCTGGTTGGTTTGTTAAATGTTGCTGTAAAATTTAGAAGTTGATGTTGGGGTGTATAATGCAAAATTCCATCAAGCCAATAGTTTCATAGGGCAAGTTCTTACCAGAGAAAGGGCTGGTTTCAGATGAGAGAGAACAGGGTTTAGGAATCCCCTGCAATCATACACAATAACCACTGGCCATAAAACTGGGGAAAAAAAACCAAAACAAAACAAAACAAAAACACCAAATCACCCTAAAAAAAAAAAAAAAGTAAAAAAAAAAAAAAAAACCATGGAAACAAAACCACACCAACCAAAACAAAGTAGACAGATCTAATGGCAAAAAGTAACAGCCTGTAGTACAAATGCTCACTCATATCATGTCCATCTGCTAATTCTTAGCTCTCACCTTTCCATAGCACAGCAAAGGAAGACTGATCATTGAAGCCAGGATTCAAGAAGAAATCTATTTACTTATGAACTGTCACCTATCCCCAACAGCTTAATTCTAACTCAAACCTTCACTGTACAAGCCAAGGCAGCAAAAAAAGCTAGGAGTGTTTTATTTACAATAAAGATAATGCTAAAGACAGATAAAAACCTCTGTAAACTGATCACGAAAATTATTCCCCATGTGCAACAGTGCATAACCAGCCACATTTCAGACCTGGGACTGCAGAAATAAGAATTCCCACAAAGATCCAGCAGAATGATGGAACATGGAAGGGCATTATGCAACTGCTGGCACAACAGCAATAACAGCAAAAAGCATCAGCCAAGAACTGCACAAAACTCAATTCTGAAGTACCAAGACAGCCAAGGATTTGAGTCTTAGTGAGATATAGCAAAAGCAATTACTGCCAATTTAAATCAGTGTAACTCCCCAATTTGTGAAAAGTTCTCAAACTCACAACCCTCAAGAGCAGCCCTACCAAGAAGCACTGTGTCACAGGCACCTGCCAAACATGCTGCTACAGAAAATGCTGTGCACAGGTCACAGAAACGGACCCAAGAAGTCAGCTTGCTCATAAAGCACCATTAACACCCCGGACCCTCGGTGTCTCCGTGTCATACATCACACAGCCTTAGAAAGTCTGTATAGGCTCATGACTGACAGGATTTAAACGATGGATTTAAGCGATTCTAATCCAAGCAAACCCAGAAAATGACACGTGGTCTAAAAGCAGAAGTCTTGAGTGCTCAAGCAAAACCGTCAGACCTATAACCCTCAGAGGCACACGTTATCTGACTGCCATGAGGCACAAAGACTGATACTCCCACAAATCGTTTGGAATTATTTGAATAATAAAGGATAGAGTTCTGAAATGTCAAAATCTGAACTGCTGCCTGTTTCTTTTACAGAAGAAAGCCTGAAAAGGTACGAAGTCTTTTGAATGCACTCTCTTTAAAGGGAGTAAGAAGCCCAGATGGCAAAGGGAGTGATAATAGGTAATGCCCTGCACAAAGCTCACCAAGATGAGCAAAACAGCTCCCAATGATCTCTACTCATTGAGTTCTACTTGCACTTTTTTTACTTCTAAGTTACAACAAGATTCTTATCAATGATTAGTTTTAATCCAATTTTAAGTGAGTAACATCAAATAAATCCTTTTCAATTTCTTAGAACGTAAAATCACCCAAACACCCTCAATTACCCACACTGCCCATCCCAGAAATGACTCGGTTAACCCCTGACACGTAACAACCATCTCACTATATGAGAGTGCTCAGAGGAATTCCACCCCAGTTTTCTTCTAAAGTTTTTTGGCTCCTTCCATAAACCCTAAAGCACTCTCAGACTCCACATACTTAGTTACTAGGAAAACTTGGCAATAAACATCATATTTATATTTCTGTGAATGAACTCTAGCTAATACTTTGTGAATAACCAATAAAGCAAATATCAGTGGGTTACAAATCACTAATATTTAAAAAGCCTCATGAAGCAATGGTATATAATTTTATGCAGTGATAAGTAAAAGGGATTAATAATAAAGTATGCATAAAGGTATTTGGTTCACTTTATTAATGAGTTTTACACCAGTAATTTGCCACAGCCCCAAAAAAACTAGCACAGGCACAACAAAAAGTGCTCTTGCTCCAAGCAGGAGCGTGAACTCATAGGATAATCTCTATAAATGGACTTGTAATCAAACTGAAATCAGCAGCTGATTTGTCTGAACATAGAAAGGGAAAATGTGCAACATCTTTAATGTATGAATGGTTGGGTAGACAGACTGTCCCACAGAAAGCTTATCTGCAAACACTGCAGAAAGGCTGATGATTTTACCCCAATAAATGACTGGTTTCAATCAAACCATGAAAGTAAAAGGCTTGGCCCAGGAGTAATTTCCAGTCCCGACTGAAACAAAGGGCAGCTCCAGCAAGCTCGAGTTCACCTTTACAGCGGCTGAGCAGCAGATTCCTGAGCGCGGCAGCAATCAGCAGGAAGGGCTGCTGCAGGGCGGGTGCTTGTGCCTCTGTGCTGGACAGCACTCCCAGTGAGGGATGGGCTGCCACAGAGCCCAACAATGTAATGCTTAAGCTGACTGTTAAAACACAATTCAAGTCTTCTAAGGAATTTTAAGTACAGAAGACAGAAAAACCCAAACCAAACCAAACAAACAAAAAAAAACCAAAAACAAACAAACATAAAAACTAAAGGCAGGGGAGGGAACTTAGAGTGGTCTTGTCAACATCTAGTTGTATTTGTGTTAAAAGGTGCAGAATTCCTGCTGCAGACACTAACGCCACATGGCAGAGCTGCAGGATCACTTCCATGCCTACAGTCATTCTCTTCATTATTTTTGGGTTTGTGTTCACGGCACAGAGCTGAAGCAAGGCTAGCAGAGCTACATCACTGCAGAGCACTAGAGGTAGTTTCACAAAAAGCAGCTCACGCTACTTTTAACGCCAAACAAGATTTGTCATTGCTCCTTTCGCATTGCAAATCAGGATTTCAGAAAGTTCTGTCACCTCGTTAAAATCTCCACTGTGCAAGGCTAGGGGAGAAAACAACTAAGCTGACAGAGAAGAGCTCTTGTTTGGTTAATCTGCAGTGTGCAGCTACCTGGGGAGTGAGCAGGTGCCACGCTCAGCACCTGTAGAGGTCCCAGAGGCTTGCAAGAGCACTCCAAGTGCCCACACACAGTACCACAGCTCCCTCAAATTCTAATTCCACCAGCTAGCTTATACTATATTAGTTATCCTTTGCAGAACTCATCCTCAGACTTATCAACATCTTCTCCAAAGAACCACTCAGACATTCAGATTTACCAGGCAGAATGGACCCAGTCCCTGTTTTGGTTTTGCCACCGTCATTCCTCCCTCCTCAAGGGCTGGCAGAGAGCTCTGGCCCAGACAGAGCGTTAATGGGAGGCAGATCAGAGGGTGGTGGTGGTAGAAATCACCAAATGCTGTGTTTCATGAGGCAGAAATGCCGCCAACTCCAGCGTTTCATCTTTTTGCTCAAGGTCCCCAGAATCACATCCAGCACTATCAGAACGTGGTGGTGCACTGTGTACAAAATATCAGAGTGCACAAAACCAGTACTACCCCCTGGCAACGGGAAGATGTACCAGGCCCTCCAGGCACAGCTCCACACAGCACTCAGTAGTTTATGCAAAGCTGAGCAAAGCCAACTGCAGGGGCTGAAAATCACTTCCCAAATAACTTGGTCAGTTCAGGATCTTCTCTCACAGATGTGGATTCTAAACTCTTACAGCAGAGGGAGGTATTGCAACCCCCTTCCCTCTCCTACAGGGTAGAACTCACAGCACTTAAGGTGTTTTTCCCCTTTGCTTCCTCCAACTTGTGTTCATTTTCCTTCAATCCGTTCTATATAAGCAAGAAGTCATTCCGTCTCCACTAGAGCAAACAGGGCCACAAAGATTGAAGTCCCCCATCCCATAAGCCACAGCCTTTAACTATGAAACGTGGCAAGAAAAAAAATTGTAGGGAAAAAACCCTGATTTATAGTTTGTGGTCCCTGGCACCAGACAGGAACCTAGTCAACGAGCAAGCCTAAATGTCCAAATCAGGGTGGAGATCATCATACTTGGCATTGTCACCTTTCACAACCTTTTCAAGTACATTCCCTGTAAATCCTCTGGCAGTCTCAATTATTTTAGTTACTTAATTCATTTTGGAACAATAACAACAAAAAATAAGTGGGAAGAATAAGAAAAAACAGATAAACAAGATGTAAAACATAGTACTAAACAAAGCAACCCAAAGCTAGGCAGCAATCTTCTGGTTGGTGGGTGTTTTTCCTGGAGCTCGCTATGCCCCTGTGAAAAGGCATGTTCTGTCTTTTGCAAATTATCCTATTGACATATTTCAGTGCTGTTCTTCTCTTCATATTCAATTAGATTTTCAGCTACATGAGAAAATGCAGTGAGAAAAAAAAAAGCTATTTTGCCATGAATTATTTATGATTGTATTCTACTGCAGTATTAAGTATTCCTGTAATTTCTGTCCTTCACTCCCCTCACCCCCGCATCCCCAAACCAAGAACGTTTGACTATCCTGCTGCTCCTCTTCCACATCATTTAGTTGTAATTAATACAGATCAAACTTCACAATCAAAACCCATGAAAGATCTGCAGGAGTCAGGTTAAATGTAGAGTGATAGCAAAGTAAGAAAGTAAAAAGCCAAAAAAAAAAAGAAAAAGAAAGAAAGAAAAAAGTGGTTTTATGATGCTGAATTCAGATGTATTTAGAGTCAAGATTACAACAGAGCAAATAAACAGAGAACAGGTAAAAACAGAATATGGCACAGAGCAAGTGGCATCTAAGTTGAAATTAGAAATATCATTCTTTGTCAAACTGTTTTATTCTCACTGCATGTGCTGCTCAATCTCTTCAAGCTCATCATCTTGTAACTCTACCCCTGTAATCAATACATGCCAACACACCACAAAACAAAACGAGCTAAAAATGAAAGAGCAAGTTACTCACAGGTGGTTCTCAAGCTGCGGCCTCTGTTTTTCTTTCTTATTGCAGGCATACAAAAAAAATACACATCTTTCCAAAATACATACCAGAAAACATGCACATGCACAGGTAAAAACACTGAAGCGTCAAGTTCTCAGCTCTTAAAGAGCAAACTTAGGCAAAACCAGGACATTTCTCAGCTTTTTCACTTCACAAAATGCAGGTATGCTGAGGAAACTCTGGATATATTTTCAGACTATTTCTTGAGCTCAGCCCAAGTACTGAACCTTTCCAGACTTCCTGGCCATCGATTGCCTCTCTTTTTTTTTATTTTTTAATTTCACTGATGTTCTTGTGCATCAGTATAAAGACACCAAAATTTACATAAGCATATCATAAACTGGATGCAACAGGAATAGATTCCTTCCTATACCTGGGTATTGTCTGTGTGGCTTGTTCATTAATAAACTATTGATTTAATCTATTTCTGGGTGTTTATACACAAAGGATATCTGGTCATACTGAATCTGTAACTTTTATACACTAATACAGTAGTTTTTCACCCAGATTAAGAGATCAGAAGTTACCCTGGAAGGCAGTAGCAGTCTCTTTCAGCAATCCAGGAACAAGGAAAACAAAGTCCTGCAGCAGGTCAGTAGGGGTGGCATTTATTCTGTGGGTAGGGCTGACATTTTCCCAGCTGCCTGAGGGATCTGAATGTCCAGTTCCCAGAGTGAAAACGCCAATTTTAACAGCAATGCAACATCTGCAGGCTCAATCAATCTTGCTTATTCAGGCAAAACTCATGAAAATGAGAAAATATGAATGAGCTTCCTGACAAATCCATTTGCTGAATTAACCTCTGAATAACTTTCACTGATCCATCTGTTGATTCATTCTGCTCTCAGCTGCCTTTGAGTACTCTACTTTTGCAGTTGAATATCTGCTTACTAAGGCTCAGCCCAGGCTTACCCTTAATAGCCCTCTCTTCCTCTGTGGCCACCACACTTTTACAAGTTCCCCTTATGTTCACTGACACGATCTTTTCTTTCCTTTGAACAACACCGTCCTACAGTGTCGCTGAATATCAGGACAGTGCTAGACACGATCAGTCATGTGAGCTGTGAGGCAAGCACACTCTAAAAGGTTTTTAAGTGTTGGGAAAAGGCAGCAGACAAGAAGAATCTAAAAGTTCTCCAGGAATCCAAAAGACAGATGCAACATAGGCAGGGATGGTGTCAGCCTTCAAATACCACTCCCTCAGCCTGCCCAGATGCGAAATGGATGGGCCAGCTCCTGAGGAGCAGAGATGCTTGAGCAGCTGAATAGCAGAGTTTGAGAGCTCTGCTGACAGCAGCACTACATGGTGTGGATGCTGGCCCTGAGTTAAATGTACCTTTCCTGTGCAGCTGGAGAGCAGGACAGGCAGTTTTATCTGATCTTGACACTGACACCCACCTTGAAAGAACTTGATCAGGATTTCCAATCATCTACCTTGAGGCTTTCATGCTTTTCTGAACAAGCAATGGTGAATGTCCTTCATGCCTTAATGTGAAGGGCCACCAAGTTTCACAAAGCACATGAGCGAGAGAAAAAGCAACAAAACTTTCAGAGAAGGTTGCTCTTAATCTAGGAAAAGGGATTAGTTGTTCTGGACCATAATTAAATGAAAGGCAGAGGGAGGAGGATTTGTCTGTGTTTGTTTGCATCAGACAAGAAAACGTACACAGGAGTCCAGCACCACACAAAATTAGCATTGTCACTGGAACACCAATTAATCACTTCAGACACCTTATCTGTCTCCCACACCTCCCTGCCTCAGCAGTGTCATCATTTACACTGCAAAACGTTGCTAACTAAAAACAATCTGGAGGATAATGGCCCACAGATCAAGAGGCTTGACATGTTAGCGCTGTTCCCCTGCCCACTGCCCCTTTTATACAACACATAAATAACTCTGGTTCGTCACCAAACACTCGGTAAGGATCTGGCTCCTCATTCCAGGACGCAAAACACACACGTGGCCAGTGACAAAAGGGGACCAGGAGAAAAATGGTTTGTGAGGCTACAGGACACAGGAAGGGCACGTCAAGGGGTCTGCAGTAAGGGAGAGACCCCCAGCCTGATTTCACATTGAGTTGGAAAGGTGCAGAGAGAAGTGCAAACGCAGCCATGGGGGAAAGTCCAACAGTCAAGAAACACATCTGTGGTTCTGCTGATAGCAAGGGTGTAAAACAAAGATTAGAGAACTCTTCAGGGTATTTAGCTGTCAGCTAAAGCTTCAAAATTCTCCTTTGCAAATGGCCTAATAGGCCAAAAACTGCTACAATTCTCTTCCCAAGCACCACCTGTTCCGCGTGTTCTCCCTCAAATCACCTCCTGAGTTTCTGCAGCACATGGAACAGTCAGACCTCCTGAGTCATGGAATAAGTGACAGTCTTTATGCCATTACCCTATAAAATGGGTATGGAAAAGCACAAAAGCACCAGGTTTTCCTCCCAGCTTCCCACTCACCAGCCCTTAGAACATCAGCTGCTGCTAAGCTTTGCTGAGCTACACATCAGCCCCTCAAATCCAACTTGACCAGCCTTAGTAAAGGCCTACAAACAGGTGAAAATGAGGTCCTGGCTGTTCCTTTTTTCGCTGGGAGCAGCTCCCACTCCTGATGAAGCATATTTTAGGCATATTGGTAGAATGGTACAGTAAAAACCCCGGAACATCACTGCTGGCTCCATGGCTAATGAAGCCATCCACTGGTATTGCTGCCAGTCTAGGAACCTGCCACCAGAATCAAAAGGGGAAGCGTAAGAGATTACCCATGGTTTTAAAGGCATTTCATTAATGCATATCTTTGGTCATAAATTACTGTTTACCTGTCAGCTGGGTTCAGAACACCCACAAGGTGCTCTTTGAAGTTAACCTCTTAGATTTAAAGACTTTTATACAGCTGTTGAAAAACTGTTTGATCTGAAAATCGGAGTCTTTTGAAGTTGAGAGCTAACGAAAGATTATTCTTTTTTTGACATTGATCAAGCAGTTAATGAGATAAAGTGATGGGAAGACAGGCTTAATGGAATACGCGGATGCATCAGCGTTGCTTCTTTTTTGTGCGGATTAACAGGGAACCCAGGTGCACTCAGGGCCACATGAGTCAAAATCATAACAAAGAAGAAAATTAACTTTAGCCAGACACAGCTCTTGACCAGAATTAAAGGTATTTTGGGACTGGACTCTAAACTCCCTCACCAATGCACATGGAATAGAAAATGGAGCTGTTGGGGATTTGGCCTGTGCTGGAGGTGCCTGCAGGGATAGCTGGTCCCTGACCCAGGGCTGACACACCACGGAAAGGGCACGGCTGAGCAAAATGAACATCTAATAGAAATTAACTACACACGTGCTCCTAATGTTTTTAAAACCTGTCAGGCACAGAGCTTTTATAATGCCAAAACCACTCCAGGCCGTGAGTTTTGAACCCAAGGAGTGAACTTTTAAAACTTTTTTTATTAAACTATAATGCTTCCCAACAGAAAAGCTAATATTAAGGGTTTGAGATACAGAAACATCCTGCTCTTTTCAAACAAAACCCTCTGACAATGGAGTGCCCTAGTTCCACATTCCACTGGCAGAAGTTAGCTGTTCTAATTCACACGGGATACAGCACCAGAGAAATCATGACACAGGAAGGAAAGTCATGCAGTTCCAGGACAAATTTTAAGCTATGGACAATAAGCCTAAGAAGCAAAAAATTCAGTAGAAAATTAATTTCTTATATTAAAATACAAATAGTCAAAAGTCATGGCTTTATTTACCATGAAATGAAATCAATTCACTTGCCAGCTGTGTCTCTTGTACAAAATCTAATGAAGACCCATTCATTTGTCTAAGTCAGAAAAAGATGTCTAAAATTACAGAAAATATTTTTAATAGATTTTTTAAGTAGGGTCATATTCTACAAAGGATGAATAACAATATAATATCTTTGTAGAAAAAAAGCCAACCCAACTTCTTTTCCTCTAAATTCTTGCAGAAGACTCATAAGACTACTTCGAGCCTTAAAAAAACTAGGCTGCTGATACAAATAAATGTGGATTGTGTCTTTCTTTAGATCAAGCACAGTGTTTCCCTTAAAATCAACACCTGAAGATGATGAATCAGTCAAAACAGTTGGTGAGCAAATAAAATGCTGAAATGTAAGGAAAACAGCCCTATAAAGGAACTCACAATCTGGCTTGATAGATTTGTGCAGTCTATTTTAGTCTTCCTAAGTAATGGTAAAATGGCAGAGGATTTCAGTTCTGCATCCTCTAAACCTGCAATATAAATGACAGAAATGGCAAACAGAAGCCATGGGGGAAAGAAGTGAGATATTTCCATTTCTTTTCTTTAGTACATTCTGTTCTGGGGCTGCAGTGCCAAGGACATTTGTAACAGAACTGGTACACGACCTGAGCAAACCAGACAAAATGTAAACACCCACCAAAAATAACAATTTAAAAAGTAGGGGGGAAAAGCACATCTAATATAATTTAGAAACCACATTACAAACTGTAAATACAATCACCTCTAAAGAAATTAGTTTTTAATGGTCTTACATTATTTCCCAGAAATAACCTAATAATTGCTAACTAGATTTGTATGTGTTCTTCCAAATCTTCCCTGACAGCACAGTTAATAATGTGAAACCTCAGCCCAAGACACTTTTCTACCCTTTGATAGACTGGCACAACCTCTGCAGTACATTTATTGCCAATATTTCCAGAAAGAGAAAAAAAACTACAAACCCCACAATGTTCATCTCACCCAGCACTTTATCTCTGACAACAAACAATACCAGATGTTTCCAGAAATACGGGGAATCACAGGATATTCTGAGTGTGAAGGGACCCACAAGGATGGAGCTCAGCTCAGGTGAACGGCCTATGCAGGGATCCAGCCCAGGACCTCGGCATTGCGAGCACCGTGCTCATTTTCATGTCAGAAATCCCAAGGTGAACCCATTCTAACATAGGAAGGAGGTTTCCTTCTCTTCTTAAGGTAAATACTGCTCCATGCTCAGCTTTCTCTGGCAACCCCAGCTTGAATTGAAGTACTGAGCACAGAGCAGTTGGATTATCAAATATCATGTTCATTGCAATTTATTTCAGGGTTGCAGTCTCCAATACCTCACGTAGGCCATAAAGCAGCCAGCTCAGTATTCCCTGTACCAAGGGGATGTGAGACTATTTGAGATGTGAGGGAGAAGGAGGACTCAAGATCAAAGTGCAAAAAGTTGGTTGGGCTGATCTGCTTTAGGTGCTGGTGAGATCTGCTATTGCACTGAACTTTGGCAACTCCGTTTCACTCGTGCCTGTTGTCAGTGAGAAAGGAGGTGGTGAGAAGAAACATTCATGAATATGCATGCAAACTAAAGCTGAATTTTGATTTGGCTGCATTCATAACCCATTTATATTCATTTCTGTGGATGATCAGATGCTAGAGATTTATTCATGAAAATGAACTGAGCACTCAGTCACCAAAAGAGAATTCTGAACAGCATTTTCAATGGCGAGGCCTACCAATGGCTGGTGAACTCCACAAGTCACCTAACCAGGCCAGGAAATAAGCAGAAGGAAAAGAAAAATGATCACCAATACTCACAGTGAGGTGTTCACAGAGGAGCTGCTCATCAGTACCAGTTCCCAGAGGAGTGGAAGTTCAGAGGTCTGAGTTCTGTCCTGGGTCTGTCCTCAGGCAATGTGAAGCAGCAATAACCATTTCTGTAACGAAGCATTTGGAAAGCTACAAGTAAGAGGCAGGAGATAGGAGATCTGGCTATGAGAAATAAACCAGGAAACTGTACATCTGTGTTCCTTTCACAAATGAAACGTCACTAAAAGGGGGGAAATAGCCAATTATTTGTTATGACAAGTTGCACAGACCTAAAAGACAGCCTAGACGAGAACACAAACACATTATGAGCTGAGGTTAACTGCATATCTGCACAGTGCTGAGGCACAACCTGACTGTCCTCAACACAGAGATTATCTCATCTCTTCTCTCATATAAAGACCCTCTTTGCATGCTGGACACTTGCTAAGCAACACAGAATATCAGATTTCAGCAGGGCAAAAGGCAGCTGGGCTTAGCCAGAAGCCATCAGGAGAGTTACATCACACCACTTTCTTCTCCAGATTACATGAAAATCCAAGGACTGCGCTACAGGAGATTTAAGTTCGAGCAGCACAGAGCCTCAACTGTAAGACTCTTACGTTTCGGACTTTCAAATTCTTAAATTTGCCCTTTACTTTAAAAAGTCAATGATTTCACCAAGAAAGTTTGATTAGTTTCTTTTACTTTCTGTAATGAAGTGCCATCCTTTTTACACTTGAAAGGATCTTTGTAATAATGCAACATTGATCTTTTGAATACAGATGAGCTAACCTAGATAATAGGATTTGGTACCCGAAAGAAAAGGCTCCGAGTATATATATCTAAGGCTTCAGTGCCATCAAGAGGATTTCAAAGATAAAGCACCTTCTCTTGAGCAAATGTTTAGGTGAGGCCTTGCATTTCCATTATATTTGTATGTGATCGTTCATTGCAAATAAAAAACTCCGTGTCATAACAGAGAATGTAATAAACAAAATAACAAACATGAAAAATAAGGGAGCAATGGTGCAGAACCAGCCAGCAAGAGGTAATACAAAGTAAAAAGCAGCCATCAGCAACTTCCATGGATAAAAAGTTTGGAGTTTCTTTTCTCTTTGGTATCCTGACCACACCACGCTCCCAACTTCACTGACTGTAAAAACACCTTCTGGAAAGAGGAAACAGTTTGAAAAAAGCATTAGCAGCAATTTCCTGGACAGAAAGGAAAAAGAGGAATTTTTATTTCTTTTTAAATATATCTGTTTCTATATTTAAAATGGAGTTTCACACCAAATTGTACCACCAACAGTGCCCAGTGGAAACCTGACAAGTTATCAGCAATCCTCACAAGTCACCTCCATGTACCTCTTTCTTAGAGTGCCAAAATACAAATCTGTCGTTACCAGCAAATGGAGCATGGAGCCGGGCACCAAAATACGGAACTTTTCTTACCAATTCTACTACAAACTTATTGTGTTCATTTTCTAGCCAGCATAACAATCTACACCTTCTCTCCTTGATTACTTTCTTCCTTCTGTGCATTCACTTTCACAACCGCCAATGACACGAGCAATTCCTTGTCGTGTTCTCGTAACACACTTCCATAGGTCAGTCTCTTTCACAATCCTTAATGATTTCATTTAATTCTGTCCCTTCCAAATACAGATTGGGTCTATTTGGAGAAGGAAAGCCACACTGACAACAGTCTTATGAGCAATCCATGATGAATTTTGTGTCACCCATGACCTGTAACACAGAAAAATGTTTAGCACAAACCTAGGAATATTAAGGAAATAATAATAATAAATATTAAAAAAAAATAAAGCTCACAGCACCTTGTTTAAATCTAACAAAATTCAAAACCTTCCCCTCCTCCTCCAAGAAGAAAATATAGTTTCTAACGTCTCATGCAAACTCTTGCCAGGCTGTTAATGGAACAGCAAGAGCTGACCTCAAGCTGTGCCTCAACACCACTTTCAAACACGGCTCTATTCCGAGCGTGGGCAGAGCCTGTGAGGAAGATAACATCCAGAGCCATTTCAACTGACCTTTTTGGAATCCTTTTATGATAGAACCCATTAATAGGCTTATTGGGACTGCACTTAGCACCAGAAAGGTTTGTATAGGTCTGGGTAACTTCAGCCGGAGTTTTTCTACACAGAGCAATGATTTTGCTGGTGACAGCACACCCGTGCCACCATTTCAGCTCTCCAGGCTCTCAGGCGACTGAAACACAATCATCCGGCATTCAGAACATCAAGTGCTTCTGTTAGACCGTGATAGCAGCAGGATATCTCCTGATCTTTTCCTTTGCGAGTGCCTTCAGGCAGCACCTATAGATTGGTAGTTTAAGAAGAAAGACAGTCTGAGCCGTGGCTTTAACTTGTAAACAGCATCTTTGAAAGAGCAAAGGTGCGAGTTTGTTTCCAGTAAAGCAAACTTGCTTTGTTGTTTGCTTTCGGCATTTTTGTGATAAATCTACAGAGTAGGAATGGATTTCCTGTCTGCCTCTGCAAACTTGCCTTTACTGCACCCAGCAGAGCTGCCAGAATTTTATTTCCAATGCCAACATGTGTCAGGGTCAAAGACAAGGGGTCAACAGTGCATTTCGGGATTAGGTGCATTTCTTTTCAATACTTATGCAATCTGCTGCAGTAAGTGAAAACTAAACACTAGGATTTCCAGGGTGTCAAGAGACAGAACACGAAGGCCCTGGCATTTTGTTCCTGACTGCTTTATTAATGCACTTCTGTCATCGGGTATGAGTAACTGACACTTCCAAACGAAGCAGATGAACACTCCATTTAAAACAGAGACATTTCACACATTATGAAAATGAGATTCTTTATATTTAAGCTAGATAAACAAAACTAAATCCTGTCGAGTTTTTCCCACAGTATATGTTACAGGAAAACTCCCGAAGCAATTGTGTTCAGGATTTTGTTCCCAGCTGAGAAAACTACAGCGTAACATCATGCTTGATGGCACACAAACTTTCAGACTTTGGGCATTGTTATTGCTTCTCAGCCATCCAGCACAAAAGGAACGAGTAAACTCATTACCACCATCCTCACCCCCCGGAAAGGAATTATCCTGTTGCCTCCAGACATTTCACTCTGCCTGTAGAAAAACAGACCTGAAATCGTAATGACAGGTTTGGCAGGTGGCATCCAGCAAGTGATGTGCGCTACCAACTAAATATCGCCTCTCGTACGAGCCGCGCATCGGGGCAAACGAGCACCCTACTCGCGCAATTAGCACGTGTCCATCAAACTGACAAATGAAGATAAATCAGCTGCTCGGCCGCTTGCATCAGTGTAAACACACGGAGGAATAATGAACAGGATAAATTTTTAACTGCCCGGTTTTTCCAGCGGCGAACGCGGAGCTCCCCCGATTCCAGAACCGGGAATGGGCCGGGGACCGCGCGGGCAGCGCCGCCCTCCGGCGGCCGCGCTGCGCAACTGCAGCTCCGGGGCTGCGGCAAGCGCAGCCCCGGTACCGAGCACCGGAGTGTTCCCCAAGGGCCCTAAACCGGGAGCGCAGCCCCGGTACCGAGCACCGGAGTGTTCCCCAAGGGCCCTAAACCGGGAACGCAGCCCCGGTACCGAGCACCGGAGTGCTCCCCAAGGGGCCCAAACGGGGAATTCAGTCACGGTACCGAGCACCGGAGTGTTCACTAAGGGCCCCAAACAGGGAACCCAGCCCCGGTACCGAGCACCGGGGTGTTCCCTAAGGGCCCCAAACGGGGAGTTCAGTCACGGTACCGAGCACCGGGGTGTTCCCTAAAGACTCCAAATGGGGAACGCAGCCCCGGTACCAAGCACCGGAGTGTACCCCAAGGGCCCCAAACAGGGAATTCAGCCCCAAATGGGGAAACCAGCCCCGGTACCAACCACTGGCGTGTTCCACTAGGGGCCTCAAACAGGGAGCTCAGCCCCAGTACCGATTACCCGGGTGTTTCCTAAGGGGCCCAGACGGGGAACTCAGCCCCGGTACCGATCTCTGAGGTTTTCTGCTTATGGCCCCAAACGGGGAACCCAGATCAGGTATCCCAACAGCACCGACCTTCGCGGTGTTTGGACAATCACCCCAAACAGGGAACTCAGCCCCGGTACCCCACAGGCACTGACAACTGAGGTGTTGGACAATCACCAAAACAGGGAATTCATCCCCGGTACCCCACCCCGTCACCGACTACCCATGTGTTTGGCTCATTGCGGCAAACAGGGAATTCCCCAATGTCCTGTTCTTGGCCCTTGCTGCTCGTGGGTTTGGTTAACTGCCGCAAACACGGGAATTTTCCAGTATTCCGTCCTCAGCACTGACCACCGGTGTGTTTGGCTAATGGCCGTAAACACGGGAATTGTCCCACACACCCTCCTCAACCCTGAGTACTGCAGCAGCACAAGCCCTGCTCACAGGCAGGGGCTCTCAACCTCAGACAGGTTTTAAAATCAAAACGAATGCCACTGCAGCTCCCCAACACAGATTCGTGAGCAGGTTGGCACACGGAAAAGTTGTTGCAAACCATCTTTGCTGCCTTGCTTCAGTTCCAGTCTATTCTATCTCTTTCACAGCGTGCAGAGAGCTTTAATAAAACAAGATGACAACCCAAATAAAACAAACAAAAAAACCCAGAAAAGAACAGAACCAAACAGAAAAAGAAACAAAGTGACAGAATCGGGAATATGCCCAAAACACTAACAAACAACAACAACAATAAAAAAAACCTGCCAACCCCCCAAAAAAAAAAAAACTAACACCACCAACAAAAAAATCCCCACCACAACACACATAAAAAAAAATAAAGCTTTTTCACGAGAGAAGCGCAACAAGTCTTTATGGAGACAGCACACTTTCCAGCAGAGGCTGGTCTCAAGCCCAGGCTTGGGGAGTTCCTCCGGGAATAGCTGTGCCTGCTCCTGCACTGGGGCTCGGCCCTAGAGCAGGGTTCTTCCCCAGCCAGCGCCTGGAGCTCGCTGGTCCTGACCAACATCCCGACAAACACCAGCTTTGCACAGATCCCACCCTGCTGCAGCTCACAAGTTAAGCTGCACTACCTCACGCATTACTAGAAAACATTAGCATCTATTCTTCATCAATCCTTCCTTTTGCAGGCAGAAAAAGCAGCCTTAAAGAGCAGCAACTCCTTTTGGAGGTACTGAGCTGACTGCACTTACCGTAGGGAACAGGGCCAAGGATTTTTTTCCCCGTGGGAACGAAGAGGTTAGGATGGTCATCACTCTTCGTTCTGCGACTTCTGCCCAGCACAAAGCCAAAATGAAAGGAGCTTCTGGCTACTTGGCCTTCAGCTAGCAAAGGGGTGTAACTACCACCTGGAAGCTTCATCCAGAGTTTCATGCACATCACCTGGAGCACTAAGAACTCTCACAGCTGTGGATGAGTACCGACGTCATAATGACCCTGAACCTCACCTGCAGTCTTGAGGAATGTTACTGGCTTTATTTGAGTTCTAAATAAGGGTAAAGGGATGGAGTGAGCTGAGTAAATGATCTGTTAATACAAAACACCTGTGACAAGGAGTTACGGAACCCACTGATCACAAAAATAGATAGTTTGATTAGAAAACACGGTAAAACACATGGCCTCAGACCAGCACTTGCTTTACCTGGAATACTTGCAAGTAGTACAGAGTTATGGCAGAGAAGGCAGTGAAGCACTCAGAGACAGAGCTGTCCCCTCCTCCAGCCCCAGCTGGCACCCAGGGCAGGCCTGCACCACAAGGGGCTTCACGCATCCGTCCGCTCGCCTTGGGGAACTCGGAAGTATTTAAAGGTCAGGAAAAAACCCAAACAACTCCTCAAGACCACTCTGAAGTGATCGGCTTAAACCATTACACTTACAAAACCCCAAGCAGACCACAGCATAATACCTTAAAAACGCAGCAATCCCTCCCACGGCCGGGCAGCGCCACTTTGAGCCGCTCAGCATCACCGGTGTGAGGGGATCTGAGCCTTTCCCTTTCACCCTCGGCTCTCACACCTCTCCTGTGCTGGTGGCTGTGGTGCACATCCTAGGGGGTCATTTCCAGGAGGGAAAAATGGGGAAAACACTCTTGTAGAGTTATTCTGTTTTAACTCATAGCTGCAGTGTGGTTTGAGGGGCAAAGGTGTCTCCAGCCTCAGGCCTGAGGGTTGGTTTGCACAAAAAATGTAGCTTTGTGTAGGGAAATGATTGTAAAGCACAACTGGAACAGAAGTGCTCACCGTGGTACAGTCTGGGCAACACGAAGCAGGTAGTGAGTGTATTTAAACATTTTATCCCAGTGCCAGAAGCACCCATGAAACAGCTCCCTTAGTGCTTGGGAACTAGAAAACGAGTACCTGTGAAAGGTACTCTGACCAATTTAATTCCTCTGTGTAAACTGGGTGAAGCCTTCAGTGCAGAATGGAAATGAGCTTCTGAAGTTCCTTGAGTTTTAGAGCAGCTGGTTTTGATCGCTGAGCAGTGCTGGATACCTGTTCTGAAGTGGTGGCACTGCAGCAGTAAGGCCATAAATGTGCCTTGGATGGGTGTCTACGACCACTCCAACTGCAGACAGGAAAAACACACTAGAGTCCAATCTGTGAAGAGTTTTCCAGCCCAGCCATATATTCTAAAGTGAAAATGTCCTTGCTCCGCTCTGAGCTAAGTTCTAAAATGTTTCATGTAGAATAAAAGTGAAATCATAAGAATGGCTGCTGGGGATGAAAATGAAAATTAAGATGGAGGTCAGGCCCTGAGAGTTGTCCTGCATCCAGTGCTTTCCACCCCTGAGTCAATGCAACACGTGGTCCTAAAACAGCTTCCACCACATCCTAAAATGGGTGATGGAATTCCTGCCAGGGTCCTTGGTGCCAGGCCAGACCCCTTCCTGTATCCCTGACTTCTGTGACAGGGGATATCCACAGGTGAATGCAGGCTCAAGCCTCTGCCACAGGAACTGCTGCCGTGACTCAGGTTATATCAGGACAGCCCTAAAGCCACTGGGGGTTACTCACCTGCAGTTGAGAGAAACACAAAGCCTCAGGGGTTCACTAAGCAGTCTCTGAAAATCAGATGGGGAATTTTTGTAATAGAAGTGTTACATGATATTTATGCCTGTTGTCTCTACCTGCCATAATCCAGTCCACCAGTTTTCCTTTCTCAAGCTATGTTTATGGACTTCGAAAATGAGTCATTTTTCAGCTTATGTAGGATTGAGAAATTTCCCCCTCCCTCCCCATAATCCAGATAAATTATATCCACTCTAGCTGTCCTGCCTCCTCAGAGCTGCCAAGCACATTTATCTTGCCTAATCTTCTTTTCCAGGGTCCATGCTGACTCCCCTTAAGCAATTACATATATATCTAAATGTTCTGTGTGCATAATTGCTCTCCATGCATTTTCTGCCGCTGAGATCAGATTTACAAGCCTGCAGTGTTCTCAATCTTCTTCTACTCCTTCTGCTCCTATTAGATGCTCACTGGTGCCTAATGCTCTGCTTTGTCCTTTAATAAATTATCAGTAAAATACACACTTTGGAAAGAAAAAGTCAAAATAGCCACCATTAAGACTTGAGAAGGGAAACTTTTAAAGTTGTTTCTCTGGTCTCATGCAGCCTAGGAGCTGAGCTCCTCATCCCTGGCCACAGCCTGGCCCCAGCTCCTCATCCATGGCCGCAGCCTGGCCCAGCTCCTCACCCCTGGCCACAGCCGGGCTGAGCTCCTCATCCATGGCCGCAGCCTGGCCCAGCTCCTCACCCCTGGCCACAGCCGGGCTGAGCTCCTCATCCATGGCCGCAGCCTGGCCCAGCTCCTCACCCCTGGCCACAGCCGGGCTGAGCTCCTCATCCATGGCCGCAGCCTGGCCCAGCTCCTCACCCCTGGCCACAGCCGGGCTGAGCTCCTCATCCATGGCCGCAGCCTGGCCCAGCTCCTCACCCCTGGCCACAGCCGGGCTGAGCTCCTCATCCATGGCCGCAGCCTGGCCCAGCTCCTCACCCCTGGCCACAGCCGGGCTGNTAAGACTTGAGAAGGGAAACTTTTAAAGTTGTTTCTCTGGTCTCACGCAGCCTAGAGGCCTTTTCTTTCCTACAGAGCTTCTACAGGCCCGGGAGGAGCCACGGGGGCCCAAAGGGCAGCTGGGCTGAGCTCCTCATCTNTCGAGAAGGGAAACTTTTAAAGTTGTTTCTCTGGTCTCATGCAGCCTAGGAGCTGAGCTCCTCATCCCTGGCCACAGCCTGGCCCAGCTCCTCATCCATGGCCACAGCCTGGCCCAGCTCCTCATCCCTGGCCACAGCCTGGCCCAGCTCCTCATCCATGGCCACAGCCTGGCCCCAGCTGGCAGGGACAGGCGCCTGGCAGTGACCACAGTCAGGTCTGGGGCAAAGGCCCAGGGAGTTTCCCCACAGCTCTTCCCCATGGAGCCTCTCCTGGCAGCCCCATCCCAGAGCTGACCCCACACCGCAGCCCAGCCCAGCCCCAGGGCCAGGGAAAAGGGGCTGCAGGGCCAGTGGCCCCTCAGGGCCCTGACATCTCTCTGCAGTGTACCCTGGTGATGGAATCATGTCTCTGAGCCTTTCACTCCACTGTTCAAAACACGACCTTGCATTTTTCATATCTGTTCAGTGTTTGTTCTGTTTCCTATATTGCCCCTGACAGTCATTGCCATACTCTCAGCTTTCTGGGTTATAGCTCTTCCTGCTGCAAGTCCTCTTCAAAAATCAAACAAGAAAGAGACCAATCATAACACAACATCTGTAACTAAAATAGAAAGAAAAGAAAGCCCGAATACAAAGGGTGATATTTTGCTGAACTTCCATTCAATTCCCCTGTATTGCCCCAAAGAGAGGAGGAAATAAGAGTCCTTTGCTGTGTCCTGGGAGAGGCCCAGAGCCAGTGTTTTCATAGTTCCCTTCCTTTTGTCTGGACTTGCTGTTTCTAAATCCTTCTCTTCTTTGTCTCTGCATTAGTTTAACATTAACCTCCAGGAAGTGAATCCTCTGGATCTGTGGGATGTGCAGGCACTCACAGGAGTGCCCCCATGTCACAGCTGGTGAATCAGGTGTCTGGAAGCTGAAGAAGCTGCACTTTTCTCCTGATAAACGAACAAGAACCATTCTCAGCAGGAGGGAGGAGGACACTGGGCAAAGCTCCCCACTTAACTGCAGGGAAGATAATGAGGAGAGGGGATATCAAAAGCATAAGTAAAGGTTCAAACTAGTATTGTGCATCCAGATCCCACGGGCTGGATATGCAGGATTCCTTTTGTGCTTTTAGAAGTCAGGTTGAAGTGAACAGCACTCTTGGAGAGTGTGCAGGCCTTGTGTGGGCTGAGATAACCACTGCCGCTGCAGAGTGGTTCCTGACAGTGTGTGACGGAGGTTTGCTCTTACAGTATTTACATCTTGTTTGCATGAAGAGATAAGATTAATATTACACATTTTAATATTTAGTTCCAGAGTTAAGCATACCTTCATTGACACTAATGTATTTGTTTTCAGATGGAGGGCTTTTGTTTATGGGTACTGGTTATCTGGTACTTTCAGTGTGCCTCTATGCTTTTGTTTTCTTCCAGTATTTGTTGCTTTTGTGTATCACTGTCATCAGTGTACACAGTTGCATTTTTGTTGGCGCTATCTATCCACCAAAGACTTGAAACAGTCAAGCACAGACTTGGTCCCTGTTTCTTTTTCCTTTAATCAGAGATTGTCTCCCAGAGAGAAAATCGGAAGCTGCTTCACCTGTGAGAACCAAGCAGCTTTTCATATTTCCTCTTTGATATTCACACACCTGGGAGGGAATAAAAACCCCCCACTGGGGTCACCCACTGAGCTGTGTTCCTGCATTGCCCATTCTTGCAAGAAACAGTAAAACTACGGCAAGACCAAGGATTTACAATTTAGATTAACTACTTTGAGAACAGATACAGAATATCACACAGAGGAATATGTTCTGCTTTCATGTGGACCCTTCTTCTGTTCACAAACTCTTCCCTTCCTGCCATCTTCATTCGCAAACTGAATTTGGGCAAAATAAAGCCTCTTTCTATACAAGGGCATGTTGGTTAATTTTCAGCTCTTCAGACCTACACTCATTTTTTGAACCGCCACTGTTGCAAAGCATCTGCTGCTCAAAATACTTCTCTTCCCACTGCTAGAATAATGAAATATATAATTCATCTTGACCTTGTGCCTTGTCAGCTTTTAATACTTCCAATTGACGCCTGCTCCAGCATAATCATAAAACCTTTTAACATCTCACTCCAGTTTCCAAAATTTGACCTTCTCCAGCCTTTCTCATGAATAATGGGCCAAATAAATTCACTTAGATGACTGCCAGTGTCTGTTCCCCTGTTCAGAGCCGTCTGAACGGCAGCTTTGCCCTTGAGCAGAACAACTGCTCCTCACGATTTGGTGCCATCCGCAGACCTGCTGAGCACACATTCCATCACCTCTCCCAGGTCGTGGATTCATCCCATTTGTTTCTTCCAGCTGTTAAAGGGAAGGACTCAATTTTCTTCACAGCAGAAATAGTGCAGTTGGCGTTGTCCTTCTGGTATCTGTCCCAGGTGTTTGCCCTAGAGATGAGCTCTTCAGAGCTGTTGTTGAATTAATTGAACTCATACAGGGTATTTGTGCTACCTCTTTATATTTCCTGGGTCAGCAGAACTAAGTGGCTAGAACTGGTATACAAACCCAAGCTTCTTTTTTTTGTGTGTGGATTCCTTAACCTTGACTCCTTTTAAGCCTTTTTTCCCATACTTTATTTGTCCATCCATCATTCAGGACTTTCAAAAGTACTGTCTGATTTACCTATATGCTAATGACTCAGAATTTGCAAGACACTCGCTATTAGATGATGATCAGTAATTCTGAAAATCAGACTATTTACTTGTTGAGTTAAAAATAAAAATACACTAGTTGAATTGACAGGCAAGAACAGAGCATGGTAGGCGAAACTGTTAAGGGCTGGGTTGTTTTGGAAACTTCCCACAAGACAGTGGCAACAAGCACGACCAGCTGTGTGTCAAACATATCAGGCAAATATAGTATATATCTATAAAAGGAGGATCAGAAACTCCAAGCCATTAAAATTCCTACTGAAGACTAAAAAAGACTTGTGTGCTGGAGCGCTGGTAGAGGGAGGAAGAGCATAGCAGGAGGTGAGAACATGTTTTTATGTAAAAGCAGGCGTTAAAAGAACATCAGCCCCAAAAATTTCACAGAAGCTTTTCCCGGCCATATCTATCAAATGTGTCTTTTCTGTTTTCTGGAAGTTGGCCATGCTGGAGGACTCAGGGCCTGTTCCCAAACTGCTGACCATGCAGGCTGCTCCCTTTGCTCAAACAGCAGAGCCACGAGTGTTGGTCCAAGAGGACTTGTTCCCATACGGTGTTTCTTTAATGTCTCTCCTCGACTGCACTGTGAACAATTAGCTTTCCCAGGTTTCTTTTATGTAAAACCTACAAACTGTTTTCACCCCTCCTTTGCCTTCTACCAACACAACAGCCCCCTAAAGTGCAGTGTGAGCCCTATTTGCACACATTTGTACTTGTACAGCCTCGTCACTGGGGCTGGAGCAGGAGCAGTGCCTTTGGGGATCTCATCAGGTCCGTCCCCTGTGATTGCACTCAGTGCCATCACCACTTCCTAGACTGCAGTGAAAAGATTTGGAACTGCTGCACTCTTTGATATCAATTTGAATTACAGTATCCCCAACAGAGTACTATCAAAACTTAAAAATACGTGGAAGTCCATAATCTGTATCCTTATTCACCTCTCATCAAGGTACTCCCAAGCACTGATGCTTAGAAGTTTTATCCTGTACTTAAATGTAAGCATGGTAAGGAACCCTACTGAAATCAGTGGAATATTAAGCACAGAGAGAAATCTTTTCTGTAATGGTTTTCTTAATGTAATTCCTAATCCCTGCTGTCTGCACACCTTTTCTTGTTCCGTACCTATTAATGACATTTTTTCATGCTGGCAAATGCCCTATGACATTACACAGCAGTCATTATTTTGGAAGCCAGCATCCCTGAACAGCCAATCCTCCTCAAGAGCCCATTCTCAGGTTATAAAGAAGCCACTTCAGAAGCCTCACTTCTCTAAGGTTTTAATTAAATACAAATTCAGGCAAGTACCTGAATGAAATTGTTATAAAGTAAACAAGCAACACTGCAAAGCCACAAGTTCCCTGAGCTCAAAGCTGCAACTCAGGCACCCTCAAGACAGCACTGTGCTTGCCATTCAGTTTATCTCTGAAGTCCAAAATCTCATCAAAACCAGCAGATATTGTAGGAGGCTATATATTTCTATCTTTTTATCCAGTTCAGTTAAGTTCCTACTCTACTGTGCTCCCTAGAATCACAAGCAGTTTCGAATGTGAGTGACTGGCTGTAAAGCTAACACGTGAAGCAAACAGGTTAAATAAAGAGGTGCCACTTAAAAGAACACCCAGTTTCAATTTAATTACAGAGCACTTGGAAACAGAATGGTTACAAACTTGAATACTTTGTGCCGTTTGTGAGTTAATGTAAAACAGCCTCATGTAAATTAGGGCAGAAATGACTGATCCCATTGAAGTTACCTGCTCTGCCAGGTGCCCCACAGGTACAGGTCACAGCTCTGCAGGTACTTCCTGCAGGTGCATCCAGGGGCTTTGGAGCAGGAGTTGTTCCCCTGTTGCTGTCACACGCTCCAGGAGCAGCTGCTTCCTGAGCCTCCTGCAGAGATGTGCAGTCCCTTCAGACACATATTGGGAAAAGAGTGTGAGGGGTGCCAGTGGGTGAATCCTCCTTAGCAGATTTACTTATTTCTCATTATATTAATCACTGAAAAGTTAGTTTCAGCCAACGGCCCTAATTCCCATGCCCACATTCGCCTCTGTGGCAGAACAGACTTGAATTCAATGAGCTGAGATAAAGGCTTATGTATGTGTGTGATGTTATGGGGGGTGATGTCCGGCAAGGCTGACTGAATTATTTCAGCTGTTTCTCAAAACTTCATCCCACAGAAGAACTTCATCCCTATGAGTTATTTTTTTAATGACGATTTTCTTCGTGGATTCAGCTACAGTCCCTGTAATTCACAACAGCCTTTGAAATGCATCTTTCTCAAAGGCCCATGCTGGGAATGGGAAGGACAAGCTCCTGCTGCAGTTCCCTCCTCAGCCAGTTGTACCTTGACACTCCAGTGGATCACTTCTGAGCAGACTGCAGTCCGACTGCAGCCCAGGGCTCTGGAGATCAGGATGTCCTCTCTTTTTCATCAGGGATGCAGCATTTGGTGCACTTTGCTCCTGCCTTCCTTCAGCTGCAGTAATTTAGTGTGCAACTGACAGTACATTGATCACTTGGCCAGATCCCCTTCCAGACAGCAGACGGAAAAAATGCCAAAATGCCACTGTGTGACTTCAAATTCTCTGTGTGATGAGAGATGTCACCAACTTCTGTCAACCTGCTTGTAGGTAAAATCTACTATATAGCATAGAGTAGCAAGTGAGAGCCACTATAAGGTTTGAGCTGAAATTAGGTTTTCCTCTTTCCTCCCAACACCAAGACTGTGTCTCATGCACTCACAATGGTTTCGACCCTAAGAGGTCATTCTGGGCCCTTGCTGATGAACACAAACACTTCCCGTGTCACAGAGCCAGAAACAAATCCAAAGACAAAAAGAGAAGCGTATGACAAGTTCTTTCAACAGCAATAGATCTTTAAAGTGATTGGAAATGACAGTGTTAGTTCCACTGCCTCTTGCAGTATTTATTGGTGCTGAGATTTCTATAACCAAAGGAGGAAAATGTCATCCAAGGTGTCTGTCCAGGAGCAAAGTGCCTCGAGACTGCACTCCTAAAGGGCAATGCTGAGGACACAGGTCCCCTCTAACAGGCTGTAACTGGACAGTGGGGCTTACTTGCTCAGTATGGAAAAAAAAGTTCAAATATTTCAATTCTGTCCTCCCAGTAAAATGCCCAACTCATCTCACTTAGATCCTTTACCTCTGGGAGAGAAGTCATCCTTTTTTCCTTCCTGGTCAAACTGCTCCCTGCAAGGGGAAGTGACAGAGAATCTTCCTGATCCAGCCTGAGGCCCAGGATGTTTCAAGCTCCTATTTTCAAAACATTCTGCATCTTTTGTGTGTACATTTATCACATGTCCAAGGCAGCTCCACTGACAGAGAAACTGATCCAACCTAATCTAACTCTGGAAATAATTATTGAATTAAAGAGAGGAAAAAAACCAGCAATGAAAGGCCACACAGAGTTCAAGAAGAATTGCAAACATTTATGATTCAGATAAACAAATCCTGATAGTAAAGAAAGAACCAACAACCGTTTCTCATGCTGGCAATATATATTTATTGTCATTTTGGAGAGAGGTTACCATGTGTGTATCAGGACTTCAGACTAAAAACAAGTTGGGATTATGAATGCTTAGCATATGCCAGTTGAAATGAAATGACTGAACATAAAGCCGACCCTTACAAGACCTTCAACTGGTCTATTTTTGTGTGCGTTTTCACCACACACTTTAAAAAAAAAATTAAATCTGAACATCTTTCCCTTCCCCTTCATTTCAGCCTCAGAAGAATAAAGGACCATCCCATTGCACCATCTATTAGCTTTACTAATAATCTGCTAGCAATAGCAGAACATTTCTATTGTTGATTCTACAACTTCAAAAGGAAGCAAAGCTTTACAAACAATGTTCTTCCTCCTCATTATCCGGCTACTGAGTCCAGCTTTAAAGACCAGACTTAAGCAGACTAAAGACTGTCTTATACTGGACTATTGCAGTTCCAGGACAAGCTGCAGCAGTGCCAGCTCGGACAGTCTGTGCAAACGCCGCTGCAGGGCTACAAATCCTTCCACACCTTTCCTCTCCATCCCCCTGGACTGACTAACAAACATCTTCCATTAAGTTAACCAGCCGCAAATGCTGCCCCCAAAAAGGGAAAGATGAAGATATTTTGTGCTTTCATACAAAAAACAAACAACCACCCTGTCAAAAAAAAAAAAAAAAAAAAAAAAAAACCCCCCAAACNAAAAAAAAAAAAAATCCTCCAAATCCAATCCCCCACCCAAAAAACCCCAGGTCAAAACTCTTGGGTGCCCACCGTCCCCACCCTCCCCGAGCTTTTATAAGTCACCATGAAAACAAGTGCATACAACTTACTGTACAGATACAAAGCTGCAGGCATTCAATTTACAGAACATTCTGAAAATATTTCAAGCATAAAAAGTACACTTGATAATTGCAAAAATAAAGTTTCACTTTTTTAAAAAACATTTTGATCAGAGCTCAAGCGAAACAAACATTTAAGAACTCCTACTTCAGCTGAACTCCCTAAGAACACCACCTTCAGAAGTTAAAAACAAAACCCTCAGATTTTTGGTGATAAAGTAACTGACCATGTGTTTTAATGAAGAGAAATGGTATATACAACAATGGCACAGACCTGAAGCATCAGCAACATATTTCAGCCAAAAGGAAGTCAGCAAAGGATCTGAGTCGTTCTTAGCATCACAGTACTGACTGCTAAGAACCTCAACCCACTAAGAACAGATATTAAGTTAGACTGCTACAAATGGAAGGAAAAAACCATGACATCAAACAGGCTCAGTTTTTGTCACTGAACTTTTTTGTAGGCTATGTTTCACTAGTGCAAGACCATTTGTTTACCCAATTAAATGAAAGCTCAGAAATGTCACAATTTAAGAACACTCATACAAAACTATTTTTTTTTCTTTTAAAAAAGTGCCACATACCATACTTTTACTAAAAAAGTTACAAACTAATGGAAGACTGTTTGTCTCCATCTCTTGTCAACAAGGAAAGGCCAAAGTGATTCTCTGATCCCAGCTCGAAACGGCGTTCTCTGGCCTATCCCCAGCCTCTCCAACTTGGAGCAGTCCAGCTGAGCATTCTTGGGACGAAGGGCACCCACAACTGGACTGTCAGTAATCTAAAAACAGAAACAAAAGACACAAAAACCCCCACACCAGTAAGTAATCAGAAGTGACAGAAAAATACTTGTACATTAGAACATTTTCTTCATGGCTTTCTATGTAGAAATGTTCCCCTCCTCCCTTCCAACTATTTTGTGGGAGATTTTTGGTTAGGATTTTTTTGCTATTTGCTTGTTTTCTAGTTAACTTTATTTCAACATGTCAAGCCATGTGAAATGTCTTAAGGCAAATTTTTCTCACTCAATTACTGCTACTATTTGTGTTTTTCTGCATTTTATTAATATTTTCCCTCTATGATTATCGTCACAAGGTAAGGAATGTTCCATAATGTTAACAGAACCACGTCTTCTTCAATATACTCGAAGAGAAATAGAGTTGGGCAGAAAAAATGCAGACTAAGTTGTTCTCCATTGTTTTTCTTGCCATCTTCCAAGTCACATTTCAGTTCCACTGTTCACCAGTTCTGAATTCTTGCAATTTATTTTGTACACAGATAAAATCTTATTGACATGTTATATTCCCACAACATTATCAGTATGTCCTTAAGAGTAGTGTCAAGTGTCAATAAAACTGCAGGACAGGTGTTTTAGGCAAAACAAAAACAATTTGTAGTTCTTAAGTGCAGAAATAACTCCCAGAAATAAATCTGGACATTTCATACCTTCTACCTTCAAGTTAATGTTCTATCAGTCTGGAACAAAAAAAAGATACGGATTTGCTTGTGACTAAGGGGAACTGTTCTGCAGAACTAACACTACACTACAGACTGGGAAACTGGTGACTGACTGACTGAGTAATTTTCCTAATTCAGCAAGTCAAAGCAGGTGTTGTTTTTCTGAGCTTGACACCAGCCAGCCCCCTCAGCAACAGAGCTGCTGTGCTGGACCTGCACAGCCTGTCCTGAAGAGAAAGCTCCCTTGTACAGCCAGTGGGGGATCTGCTCCTTGCAATGATCAGGCACATCTGTCTGCCTGCAGCTCCACCGACACATCACTTACTGGTCTCAAGTGGCTGCTGGGGAGGTTGAAAGCATCTGCAATCGCACACGCCATCTCATACTTTGTCATCTGCTCGTTGCCAGACCAGTGAAATGTTCCTTTTATTGATGGGTCCTGGACAAGAAAGAGGAAACACAGATGAAAGGAAGCAGGCAGCAGGCCCTCAGACTAATTCCTGTGCAAGAACTGTGCAGAATTATCATTCAGCAAGACCTATCCTGAAAGGCACCTTACAGCACCTCAGTGGTGTTCTAGAAACATCTGCACCCTTTCAGAGAGCACCTGACTGGGAACTGGCGTTACTTCCATCCGAGCTGACTTTTCACCAACAGCTCGTGTTCTGTAGAATGAGCAGCAGGGAAAGGAGCTGCCCACCAGGCAAGCAGGGGCAAAGAGCTGGGGAGGAGGAATTCAGTCATTCTGTGCTGTTCACTCACTCACAAAGGCAAAGTCATCACACACATTCTGAATGCTAAACTGCAAACCCCGTACAAGTGCAATCCCACTGACTGCACCCTGCCCACGGGCCATGTTTTCAAAGATACCGTGTGAGAAAATAAAGGTGGCCGTTTGCTGTTTGGTTCTGTCACCTTGCACAGACGGTAACCTGAAGGTGCTGTGGTGAACAAACACAAGGAAGGAATTCAGTTCAGTGGCTTTTTTTGCCACGTCGTGTTCTGAATACAATAAACAAGGACATCTTTGAGAATTACATTCAACCACCATGGGTTTTTTAGTTCAAACTAGCAATTTGTAAAAGGCATATCAGAATAAGTTAGGCATTTCTAATGCTCTCCTCTGTACTAGGAGACACAAAACAATTTTCAGAAGGTTCCGTCCCCTCCCTTGAATCACTTTTGTTTCAAAGACCACAATACCCCCATAGTCATGTACAGATCCTGCAGTATTACAGCCAGTTTTCCTCCCTCCCAGCATTCCAGAAATGCAAATAATCCAGGTGATGTGCAGTTCTCAGTTGTTCAGAAGCAAAGCTGAGAACTCAAACTGTTTTCACCGTGCAGAGGCTCCTTTCTTGCCATTCTTACCAGCATCCTCTTCTCTGCTAGTTGTCTGCAAACAGCTGCTACATCCTTGACATTGGTAGGAAATCTCTGCTGCCAGTGGTCCATGTTGGCAGATTTATTACTGAACTGCACTTTATCAAACATAACCGTCACAGCGCTCTCCTCCAGTCTTTCCACCTCTCCATACAAGACAGGAATCCTAAGTACTGCAGTTTCTACAAGAAAGAGTATTTTACATCACGGGTGGGTACAAATGCTGCAGCATAATCTGAAATGTGGTTTGGAAGTGTTAGCAAGTATAGTTGATCATATTAAGCATCTACAAATCACAAATAAAATGCAAGTAGTATGTTTGCTCTCAGAATATAATTTTAATTTGTATCAAAACCAGTTCATAAACACCAAGATTATATACATTTATTTTCATTTATGCCACTGATTTCCAGAAAGTTAACAAGCTTTCATTAACAGCATAAAAACGCCTGTTTGTGTTAGAACAAGAATTAAAAAAATTAAAAAAACCAACTGCTCTGTGCAGTTACTCCAGCACTGCCCATCCTCACTGGGTAAGAGCAAGGAGAAAAATTCCCACCAATCACAAGTCATCATATTCAGGCATCAGTTACAAAGATTTTTCAGCCATCATGCAGAAGCTGCCTGTATAAAGAAGGATGTTAATTACCAGAAAAAGACATGAACCTTGAAATAAATAAAAAGCTTGACAAATAAGGAATAGGTTCACAGAACACAGTAATAAATAATGTTAGATTCCAGGACAGTGATTTGAGAAATTGAATTAACAGAATGCAAAGAGAAGAATATTTCATGATGGAACATATCATACTAGTCAATCTCTGTCATGAAGACTCAAAAAGCCTCTCAGGACAGATTCAAGGCTATGACAAATTAATTAAAAGTAATAGATAGTTTTCCTGAAAGAGAAAACAAAACAAAAAAAAAAATCAGACCTGAAATTAGAAGCTGAAGTCATCAAAACATTGCAATTCTTAAGGTATTTGGAGGAAAATGCTATAGCTATTGGAGAGACAAACAGAAAAAGCTAACACAGAAATTATTCTCACAGAAAAGTAAACCAGAATAAGTACTTAGACAAGAAAAACAAATAGAAAACCCAACTTGACACTGATTTCCTGCTGCTCTAGAAGCAGTTATTTGGGCACTCAGCAGATACGCTCTTCCTCTCTTTAAATACTGGTTGAAACGTCTCTTCTTTAATTGCTTTAGAAGTATTCATTCTTTGAGAAGACAACTGCCTTCCTTTTGTTCTCAGCTCTCTGGGATGTGGAGAGGATCAGCCTCATGACCAACAGCTCTGACACTTTGTAGTTTTATAAGCATGGCTATATACACAGATATACTTACAAGCATGTATCCCCTTCTAAGCAAATTAAAGTATCTTTTAAAAAGATGTTAAACCCACCAAATGATTACTGGAGATTTTTGCACTGTACAACAGGAATGGACAGGGCAGCTCTTCACACAACTACAGATTTGACCGACGGAATTCTACCTACACCGGATCAGCAAATTAGTGGTTGTAACACCAGTACATGGAAAATACTCCTATGGGGTGAATCAAGAGAACTGAGATTTTCAAACACTTTACTCAGCACCACCTCAACACTGCTGCTAATACCACCACTGCTGCCACCCACTGCTGCCTGACAGATCCTGCTCCAAAGGGTCACGGAACCAAACCGCAGGGCTGAGCTGGGGGAAGGGTCTAGCAAGGTACCCACACGTACTTGGATTTGGTAAAGTCTTATCTTCGTTACCAGTCTAGAAGAGGAGCAAACAGCACCACACTCAAATTCGGAGATGGTATTTAATCTAGAGGTGGAGTGAATAACTTGTCATTTAAATTTATTTTTACTTAAATATGACTTTTCCTATCAAAGAATTTTTTACAAGGTTTCTTTCTTACTAGTAATGCCAAATCCATCATACACAGCAAATATTTACTCACTGGAAGACCACCATACTGATTTATCAATAGCTCAGTTCTCTGGCTGGGAAGCACAGAACCATAGTGTATCATCCTGACATATCAGAAGCCTCTTCTGCATGTGTACTGAGAATGTTTTCTTCAGATTTTTTTATAAAATACATGTGCTTCTTTCATTATAATGTGGGACTGGACACTGACAGTGCACTAACCAGGAACAGCCAAATCTCTCTTTAATACAAGAAACAAATCTTAAATGAAAGGGAACACGCTCTTTTCCCTTAAGAAGAATTTTAAAAAATATGCTTGTATATTTTGAATGCCAAATTTTCATTGAGAAAAGACTTAAACAAATTTTAAAAATCCTATTGTTTAAAACCAGAAATATGTTATTAACCATTCAGAATGTGTTACAAGCAGGAATCTGACGAGTGCAGGTGAGTAAAACCAAAACGGGTGGCCTGCTGGCATCTGTAATAGAGCAAAACCCAAAGAGTAACAAGACTCCACGTTGATTTGAGCTGTGTTATTACTGAATCACAACTCTGGTTTTTCCTGTAAGTAACCACACATTGAGAACACTTGCAATGCATCCCCATAATAACTGCAGCCATGTATTGAATGGAGTATTTTATCTTTCCTTAGGAAGAGCAGATTCACAATAGACAAAGGGTTACAAATGTCCATCAGGGAGAGACGAGTAACACAAGTGAAGGTTGGAACAGGTAAGAAATAAAAGCTTTCTTCAGTCAAGCTATAAGCAAGAGGAAATGCACATGAGCAAGGAGACCAACTCCTAATCACATTCTTCTCTGATCGTTTCCATGGTTTTGCAGCTTCACCATTGACTTAAGAGTCTACTAAGCTAATATATAACTGAGTAAAAATAGAAAGCCTGTATTAAAAATGCTTGAGTGTCTTACCTTCGTTGTTTTCCAGAACTGCCTTTTCACCCTCCAGTTTGGTTTTACCGTATAAATTCAGGGGATTTGGTACATCAGTCTCTTTATATGGAGGGTTTGTTCCATCAAAGACATAGTCTGTACTAATGTAGATCAGAAATGCTCCAACTCCAGCTAGGAAGAAAAGGTTTATAGATCGTTTATATTAATTCATGCCTTCTTTGAAATCCCAACAGACCCCTAAACCAATCTCCCAAGGACCTCATCTTCCATCCACATTCATTTCCGTTGCTTTGTCTGTTCCCTGATCCTTCACAGAGCTGTGCAAGCTGCTCCTACAGAAAACAGACTGACAGCACACTGATGGCAGAAGTGACATTCTCACTTGTACTGTTTGCATTGACGTCCTGTATAAACAGATGCAGGACTTCAGCAAGACCCCAAATCCACGAGATGCTCTCCTTACCTGCCTCTTTCGCTAAGTTCGCTGACGCAGCCACATTGAGCTGAGAAGCAGCATCTGGGTGACTTTCTACAACATCCGGCCTTCTCTCAGCAGCACAGTGCACTATAACGTGAGGCTGGAAATTAAACACTAATTGTAAACAACCAACATGTCAAGAGATGGCAGCTGCACCCCAGCTCTAGCGATGACACCCCTGAGGCAAAACTCAGTAATAAAAATAGCAGTGTTGCTTTCAATGATGGCATTCTGAGGAACACCTTTTCCTTAGGATTTTTTTACAACACAACCATGCTGTTTCAAGATACCAAAACCATTTATCATTACTTTTGCAATTGGGGTCTTCAGTAGCTTCAATTTTACAGCAAGTTTGAAGTTGTGGGGATTTTCTTCTTTTTAACTTTGTATAGTAAAATATATTAATATCTCTCTCACACACAAATGTACTAAAAATTTTTAGATAAGCTGTTTACACATGGCTTATTTGACATATGCAGATTATTAAGATGATATTTAAGACTATTTTACGGGCACCTTGTATAATGCGTTTCAGGTTTTATATTTTCCTTTTGGCACTTAGACTGAAAAAACAGTGAACACTGCCCACTACACAGAGTTACTGCCGTTGTATTCAAATATTCCTCCTCTTCCCCAGAAGTGTGTATTGACACATTACCATGGCTGTGTCTCTTCCTTTCCTCTCCCGTGTGCTGGCACCAGCTGTGCCTGCAGCCTGCCTGGGGCGAGCAGAGCAAAGGCCAGAGCAAAGCTCTGCTCTGGGTGGGGCAGAACACGCAGCCACACCTTTGTCAGAGTTCTGCCAAAACCCAGCCCCACTCACGCCCCGGAGCTCAGCAGCACTATCAGCTGACTACTGGACTCATAAAGCACCCCTCCCATCCACTCCATACCCCAGAAACTCACCTGAAAATCATGGATGATGTCATGAACTGCGATAGAGTCCAGGAGATTAATCTGTTCAAATCTGGGCTGAGCTCTCCTGTATCCGCAGCCAACTGCATTCCAGTTATTTTCATTGAATTCTTTGAACACAGCTCTGCCAAGAAGTCCCGTAGCACCAGTGATCAAAACTCGCCTACTGGGAATGTCAACATCTTCCTAGGGAAATGACAGCAGGAAGAGTTTTGTTTCCACTGTAATTTTTTACTGTTTTCTCTTTAAAAACATGCAAGGCTACAGTCAGAGGCTACTGCATTAAAAAAGCTTTTCCTGAGTCTTTTGGAGTGTCTCATGGAACACCAACATCTGGGAGCACCAATACTGCAGCCAGGCAACTACTGAAACACCCATGCAAAGATACTGAAACCAAAACTTCAGTGAGAAACTCATTTACTTCTACAATCCAAACCACTAGTGAAGACAGAATTTTAAGTTCATTCAAAAACTTTGTGCAATCTGAAAGGAGGGAAATAACTTCTTTAAAAATGGACCCGAAAGATGTAACATTTCGGGTCCAAATCCTACAACAAACAAATCTGGATAGACTGTGCCTGTTAAAAGCTGCAGCAAGACAATATAACTCACTGTAATAATTTAAGACTTGAATTTTATTATTAAATAGAAGAGTAATTCATGGTTATTCAACACAATAGTCTAAGAGTGTAAAACCAAGATCCAGATCTCCTGTCAGTTTTACAAAATGCATCCAGAAGTGATTTGACAATTTCAGCTCTCGGGCTATACAACCGACTCAAGCTGTACCTCAGCTCCTGCACATTTTGGTACCTGGGACAGCTGTGAACACCAGCACACACAAACTTCATCCCACCTCTCACTAGAACATCACATTTTCAAGATAGCAAACACAAGGTCCATGTCTGTCTGTGCAATCTTTATTTTCCTTTAATGCTTTCATTGTGTATCTGCCACGAATAAACTCAAAAACTGCCTGCTAAAAACAACAATGAAAGCCTATCATTACCATGCCTGTGCAGAAAAAACTTTGGGTGTGCAGAACGCACAAATCTTGGATTTCCTGACCACTTTACACACAAGGACAATTTGTGACAAATTACTGTAATTCCGTACATCACGGAATGCTTTCTGCTATGCAATCTCCATAGCCCAGTAATTTCTAAGCATTGTACCAGACTGCTGCTTTCTGATTGCAGCACAGGAAGCCAAAGCAATCAGTTCCAAATTACTGTCTTTCACCCTCGAAGTTACAAAGCTCGTGTTCCATAACGGCCTGTGCAGAGGGGCACGATGGAAACTGCCTTCCCCAAAACAATTGTTACAAGTTCCCAGCACAGTGCATGCATTTTTCTCAACTCTAAATCTCCAGATGAAGGCTGACTTATTCCCGTTAGTACTGGATGAAAATAAATAATTTACATCTGGACAGCTGCCTGAAAATGACAGACTGCAGCAAGTGATGTCTCAAAAAGTTTTATCCTTAAATTTTACCTGAGAACACAACCTGATTTACAAGAATTTTAAGGCCACTCAGGCTTCTCTGAACAGCATGAGCAAGAACATGCAACTACTATTTTCTTCTGTACTTCTTCTCTCAGAAAAGTCTGCAGACTGTCACAGGACTTATGATCAGGGCTTCTGCAGCCAGAGGTGTCTGATAATAAACACCCAAAACTTGCTGCAGAACAGAGTCAAAACCTTCTCTAAAAACATCACTGAACATCTTCAGCAACTACAAAGTGAGCACCACAAACCCAAGTGTCATTTGCAAAATCTGATGTTTTTCAGCCTCATTCATCTGAGTTTGTTTATTCTCCATATGATAAAGAGGATGTTACGTCAGCAGCACAGCTTGAACTGGACACAAACGCAGCTTTCACCAGGCACAGCCTGCACGCTATTGCTGCTGTCTGCAAAACTAACTGATTCCAGTCATTTGTTGCTGAAAGAGCAGGACAAATGAGAGATGTCTCCCATAAATCCAACACCAACTAATTGCCAGTTTGAACCTCTTCTTGCCACAAGTTTTAACATTCTGGTGATACAAAAGCTGCACAGATGAACTCTTCCCCTGTATGCTGCCTTGCTCCTTCACAGGACATCAGCCAGTCCAGCAGCATTTCTATGAGCTGCTAACACTACTGAGACGTGCAATTTTAAGCTTTATAATAAATCATCCAATTTAATGTTATCTGATGTCCACATAAATACAAACAAGTCACAGCATTATCAGATTAAAAAACAGCATTTATGAGACACCAGATACTTTGTAGGCACTACTGAAATATAAAATAAGTATAATTTGTAAAAAGAGCAAAATACGATGAATTTTAAGCTGAAAACCAGAAACAAGTACTTTTTAGGCTTTTTATAAACTTTTCAAGCTTTTTATTTAGAAAATCATGATGAAATCAAACCACCAATTTTAAGGAATGGCCACTAAAACCCGGAAGCTACTGGTGTAACAGATCCGCAACATAACACGACGAGATACAAATCCCCACAGGGAAGGCGAGACCGAGCTCTCTCCGCTCTGACAGCCCCTGCACCCACATAAAGCAAAAGGTAAACCCCGGGGTTTTCCAAAGGCTCGGAATGACAAGCGAACCCACATTCGCGTCGCCAGAAGTTGTTCTGCCTTTCCCTACACGCCCAACCTTCATTGCTGCGGCAGCTCACGTACACCTGTGGGGCAGCGCCGGGGCCAGCAGGCAGGGCCAGCAGGCAGGGAGGGACGCGCCTCCAGAGGAATCCTCTGTGGAATCACTGCCCGGGGGCTCCATCGCAGAGCCCTGCCCTGGAACACGGGCCCGCCGAGAGCGGCGCCGCGACCCCCGAGCGCCGCGGGCTGCCGAGCGCCGGGGCCGTTCCGCAAGGCCCGGCCGGTACAAAACGAGTCGAGTCCCGCGGCCCGCGGGCGCTCCCAGCCGCGCTTCACAGGTACCGCGCTCCCTCAGGGCGCAGCCCCCGCGGCCGCGGCCCGC
>VYZT01035930.1:158029-173588 GCA_013400735.1 Pomatostomus ruficeps | reverse complement strand
CGCGAGGGAGGCTGCGTGCCCAGCGCCGCAGGGGGCGCCCTCCCCGCGCCGCGCGCCCCACGCACGCGCCTCCTGCCGCCCGCTGATTGGCTGGGGCGCGGCGGAGGGGCGGGGCCATGAGGGTATTTAAAGGGGCGGGCGCGGCCCCGGGGCGGCAGTGGTGCTGTCGCACGTGCCGGAGGGACGAGGTTGGGCGCGCTGTGAGGGCCTGAGCGCAGCGAGCCCGCCCGGCACCCCACAGCCCCACCGTGAGCAGCGCTGAGGAGTCACAGCCACACGCGATACCCGCTGCTCACGGGGCGCGCCTCGGGGCGGAGAAGGGAAGCACAGGGAGCCGGTGGGCTCGGTGCACCGCAAGCACCAGGCCTGCCGAAGCTGCAGGGCTGGCGCTTCTTTCCATGTTCATGGTACTTTAGACAGTAGTAAGTTATTGCAGTAATCACGTGTTTCACCGAGTTTTAACATTTGACCACAGTTCGCCTACTGAAACTCTGAACTTTCTATTGTGATTTTTCATTTGTAATAAACAAAGTGGAACTTCAGAATTAGACCAAAATATCATAGTATGCTGCATATAGCTCTGTCACATATTCATTAGAAATTACTTTCTCCTTTTAGAAGAGTGAAAAAGACACATGTTCATTTTGCCTTTATTCAGAGTTTGAGCTAAAAGCAACTGGTAAACCCCACAGGGAAGGGGGGTTGTTTCTGAGAAAGCAATCACCGCTTACAGTACTCACCCTCTGTGTATCATGACATGCTTACAAGGTGACAGATTTGATTTCCTTTTTAGTACAAGTTTTGAAGGTAAGAGGATACTGTATGAAGTGTTACTGTACCATTTCTGACCCACAGACTGGGCCTAGCATTTTTTTAGCAGGAGAAGTGTAGTTAATTAGATACATAAAAACTACTGGCCAAAACTCACTGGAGCTCTTTTATCTACCCCAATGAATTTATTTCAGCTTGACTTGATTAAAACACTTTTAATTGGTAAGACTCAGGGAAGAAAATCAGAAAAGTCTACCAAAATTTAGTAGACTCATACTCAAATTTAATAGAATATTGTAAATGACCTTTAGTTATGACAAACAACATTTAAAGGACAAAAAAGTGTATGTATATAAAAAATGAAAATAAACCTCTTCACCCAGTTTCTGCCTTCATGGAATGCAGATGCCCTTTTTTCCCCTGTAACAAGCTGACGTTTAATTTCCTTCCATTAAGCTTGGAATTCTATTTCAAAATATCAGTAATTCATAACTGGAAATCAAGAAGGAAAATCTACAAAGAACTACCAAACTGTTTAGCAGCATGGAGGTAAGCGCTCTCAGTACATCTGATGTCCCACCACCTCCTCCCAACACAGCCTGCAAGAGCTCCCTCTGCATCTTACCAAAAAGCATGATGGGGAAATAAAAATTTTGTCTCCAAGCTCAAAGCAAGAAGAAAATAAAAGCATGAACACTGAAATCTCAAGCTACAATCATCAATGAGCCTGTAAAATATCTTGCCATCTTTGTCTCCAGAATAAGTTAAATTGTATGTAGTTTTCAAATCTTCATTATATAATCTAATTTATTTTTTCCTCAAATATTTACCTTGCCTTCTGTAGTGTTCTACCTATACTTTCAGTTTCTTTATTATTGTTACATTCACTGTGTGAAACACTATGACTTCATGGAACAGCCAAAACAAAAATGATATTGTTGTCTATATCTCAGTCACTTAATGCATCCCTGGGTGACTAAATGGACCACTCGTTAAATTAACATTTCAGACTGTAATTCACAGAGACTAAAGCATAATTAAGCCTCTCTCTCCCTCTCTCCTTCCCCATCTGCTTTTCCCTCGATTTCCTAACCAAAGTGTGGTAGCAACCTGTTCATGCAAATATCCAGCCTTACCTGCTCCATTTCCAGCAGCATTTCAGGCATTGCCAAAGCCCAGAGGGAATTCCAGCCTAGGAAATCATTGCAGTTCAGCTGTGCCCTTGTGCCTTTGTCTGCTGTGCCTGCAGAGAGCACATGGACTGAGAGCAGCACTGGCTCTGCTGACCTTGGAAACCCAAACACAGATCCAAGCCCTGCATCACGTGTGGCTCTGAATCCTGTTAAGCTTTTGGTCTGGTCCCAGTGGTACCATTTAAGCAGCTCAGTGTGAGCTCAAATTTTTACTTCATAACAGCCAGCGTGAGCAAGCCCAGCCATTGTGTGTGTCAGATCCAGTCAAAGCGCTGGCACGGAGTCCTACACAGTTTGTCTTTCAGAGCAAACAGGAGGAGGGCTCTAATTAGGTCAGGCAGGTTGAGAATCCTAAGAGCTCTTCATTTTACATTTCAGCTCAGCACAGCCCAGCTCTTGCTACAATACAGCAAGATGAATTTAACTTTGTGTTAAATCATGGATTTTTCAATTAAAAGAAAAAGATCTTCCACAACATGAAAGTAATGGATTCCTGCAGTGAGTACTTCAATCAGTTGAGCTACAAATGTCAAGGTTTCAGTTTTTAATAGTTCATTTCACACGTGCATGGAAGTGGCAAAGCCTCCTAGACTGAAGTTGACAAAAAGCCCTCAATTTCCCCGTGACTTCCAGCCTTTGCTTCTCTCCCCACTCTGCTCTACATGACTTATCAATATCTTAAAGCTCAAGGATCACCCTTGCTGTAAGGCTAGCAGAATTATTTGCTGGAATTTCCCTTTTCTTCTGTCAATATAAGCATGCTCATGACAGCTGTATCAAACAAGCAACTCTAAAAACCCAGTCCTGTGACACCTACCATTTTGGCTTCCCTTGGCATATTTGTACCTTCTGTCAAAAACTCTCGCTAATTTGACATAGGACATGTCAAACACCAAAAATGAGGTTCAGTAAAAAAAAAAAACAATCTTAACTCAGTGTCTCCACTTTTATGTTTTGAGTTTTTGAGTTTGATGGAACCTTCTATTAACATTCAGACAAATGCCTGTTTCCTCTACAAATTTTACTCCATTTACATCTTTCAGACAAGAAAACTTCCAGTTTTTTCTCCACAAGGAGAAACCTCCAGTATAAAATACTGCTAGCAACTTCTTTATCAAAATGTCTCTCAACACTTCAGGCTGCTAAACTGAATACCAAGTGCTCTCTTAATTAAAAGACCTGAAGCTGGTCCTCATCCTCAATCTTCAGAGGATCAAGTAATCCAGCAAACGCACAAAGCTGACATTAACAGACAACATCTAGCAACTGCTTTCCTTAGACTTAATGTGCATTTTTTGTATATAATTTCCTAGGAATTCTGAAGTCTTTTGTGAATAAGCTCACAATGTCAGCATAAATGGCAATAAATTGTACCAGGTAAGCTTTGGGTACTGCCTCTGCAGCACCTCTGGGCAGGATCACTGCACAGACACACAATAACAAAAACACAGTTCCGCCTTGGACTTAGATTCAGTATTTCCTTCTGTATTAAGAAAAATAAGAGAATTGCAGGTTGTATGTATTGTACAGTTCAACAAAATATTTTCACTAAGACTCCAGAATACATAGTTTTTGAGGCAAGACTGACATTGGGCTTTGTTATGAAGACAAGACAAGAAAAAGAACATTAAATGAATCCGATTGTAAATGTAATTTTGGGTTTATCCCCGGTTTGCAAAGAAAATGGACAAATTCTTTAATTTAAAATGTTTATTGTGCTAAAATAGTCTTAATTTTAAATGCAGTTCAACAGATTCTTTCCCCCTTGCTGAAGTTCGTCTGTACAATGCACGTGAGTACAGTGGGTGTCCTCCCACCCAAGTGAGACAAGTTCTGTTGTTGTTCCCTGTCACTGCAGCACTGATCACTGACAACAGCTGGAGACAAAGATTTTATGGCAGTTTAAGGGTCCAGTGGGCACAGCATTGCTGTTAAGACCCTCATCTTAGTCACAGAACATAAACATTTAGATAAATGCAATCAATGTGACTTTGACCTGAAAATGTTCTTCTGAAGACCAACAGCTGCAATACCCAGCACCAGGATTTCAATTCACATACACTAATATAGATCCCGTAGCATACCAAAATTAAAGTGTACAGCCCCATTTTCTACCCTGTTTCTATAGTATGTAGGCCACAGAAGTAAAAGGGTCTCATTGGTACCAGAGCAGCTATAAACAGCAAAATTCATTTAACATAGAATTGTATACATAAGATAGATGCAAAAAAAAAATTTAAAAATATATAAAAATCAAAAAACTTAGATAAAATCTGATTTCATTTGTCATCTTATTCTCCAGTGCTTATACACCTTTCCCAAACTTAAAATGCACTGTTCAAAACTGAACTAACAGCATTTCCAAAAAGCACTACAGTGAACACTTTTCAGAGTTCATGCCTGTAGTGATGCTGCCAGGAGTCAAGAACATGCAGTCACCTGTTGCTTCTCAGTAAAACATAGTTTTTAAAAAATATATAATTTTAGATCATTTCTCTAGGGCTTCTACTGATTTGTGTTATATACAGCATCCAGGTTCACCTTGAAGAAGCAGTCTGTTGATGTCTCCTGCAGCACATCAATTCATGGGTGATTTATTTTCTTAATACCAAGAAAGACTTCAAATTTTGTTTTTATTACCTGCAATGGAAAAATGTTACTAAGTTCGAGTTTTTCACTATTGCTCCCACCACATGAAGTAATTTCTTGTCTCCTGAGGGGCAGAAGGCCCTACACTGAATCTCACAGGCAAGCCAGGATTTCAGACCCTGGAACAGACACTCTGATGAAATTGTCCCCTACCCTGCTTCCCTTGGTGTGCCCCCATGCTCTCTCCAGCCTTTCCTCCACTCCACATTTAACTGCAGACCTTTTGCATGTTACCTTGACACCTGCAGTGGGGTAAGGTCCTGCCAGGTAGCAGCTAAAGAACCAGGGTGCAAAGGTCTGGCTGAGCCACTTGACCCCATGATCTGTGCAGGAAACACTTCCTGTCACCCCATCTGTACCATGTGAGCTGGTGACAGGAGGAAAACAGCTCTGCTGGCTGACGTGGCACAGCAGCTGTTCCTGTCAGGATCTGGGCTGGAAAGCACAGCAGCAAACTGGACACTGGGAGTGCCCGGTTGAGGCAGCCTCCAGCATCTGCTGTGGAACAAGAGATGCCCTTCTCCTCCCCCAGCTGGAGCAGACCATGCAAGACTCTCCTTCCTTCTTTGGTTAAGCTTAAGAGGTACAAAGGCTACATCAATATCAAACTTACCTTCTTTCAGAGGTGTTTTTGGAGGAATATTTTCCTTGCTGTCATGCTGGAAAGCCTTGGAAGGATCAAAACGCTTAATGCCCTGCACTGCACACAGCTGCTCCTGGAGGTGTCTGCTGGTTTGCTTTTCCTTGGCTAGCAATGCACGCAGCTTGGAGACCTCCTAGAGAAAACAACACTTGGAAGCTGGATGAAGAACAGGAGAAGAGCCTGCTTCATCAGTTACTGAGGGAACCTTTAGGCCTAATGCTAAATATGCAGACACAATTATTGGTGGCATTAAGACCCAACCCAAACATGGAGGTCTAGAGGAGCCAGCAGCACTGCACAGGTACTGTGGATCACCACAAAGCAGCCTGGCAGTCTGAAACTTTCAGCAGATAACTTATTATGTCTAGCACCCTCAAAAAAGGTAAGAAAAGCCAACCAAGTGAGGAGTAGAGGTATTTATTTGTACTGCTGATCCCTCTGTATCTTATAAATTCAGTAAAAAACACAACAGATCCTCGTGGCATTTCTGGAGGCTGGTGGTTTGTTGTAATCTGCTTTGTGCAGAGAATTTAAAAACCACAGAAATAAGTAGCTTGCAGGATTAGTCTGTAAATATTTAGAGCAACAAACAAAGGCACCAAGTACATTAGTGACTCATAGATTTCTAATTTTTCATTTCACAAACCTGCTTCAGGTGGGCATTGTCTTCCTTCAGCTTCATAACATGCTTGATTTTCTGCTTCATGTTCTGGTGGCCAAGTAGTTTAGCATATGCATCACTCAGTTTATTCAGTTCTTCCTGGGCTGCCCCATGCTCCTCTAGGATTGCATTCTTCTCTGCTTCAAAAGCATCTAGTTGTTGCTGAAATGCATTTGAATCTCTTAAAAATCTTTCAGCTAAGCATAGCTTTTTACTGAACTGAAATCTACCAAGGAAGATGAGCTTGGGAAGGGGAGTAGCTGGCTCATTGGGTAGTAACTTAGGAAACCACTGCAGAATAAACACCTTAGAATGGAAAGCAGCATATTTGCTGCTCAAGAGTAGAACTTGAGCCAACTGCAGAAATCTTATGGCAACAGACCCTAACAAACACCCGACTTCCCAACACACCTGAAAAGGCTTGACTTTGTTATGTAAATCTTCATACAGCTTACGCCAGGTGTTGATCTCTGTCCTTAAGCTAGAGGTCACATCTTCACTTACGGTTTTCCTAAAAAGCAAGAAGTGGAGTTTTATTATGTTCCTTGTTAGCTCTCAGCACTTCTTCCCAATAAAACCTGGATGTGCCATAATATGCAGTTTTAGTTTGAGAAAGTCACCTTGATCTTTCTGCTTCGAGTTCTCTTTTCAGATCTTCAGTTTGCTCCTCAAGCTTTTCCTGAAGTTCAGTCATTTGTGCAAGGCAAGACTCTTTTGTTCTCTCTGTTTCTGCTTCTTTTAGTGCAAGCTTGGTCTGGACTTCTAAAAGCATCCTGAGGAAAACATCATAATTCCTTAATGAGCCCTTATTTTTTATTTTTTTTTCCACTACACTAGATTTAAAACCCACAAGTAACCATGGTTGAAAAGCTGTTAGAAGAACTGGAATAAAGGTTTGCACAAACAGTGCCACAAAGAAAACAGTACTACAGGGGGCGATTAAGTTTAAGATGAAAAACATTTTTAACTTTTCCTATAAGGATGCAAGCAGCCCTTTTGAAGCAAATAAAGATCAGATTGCTCATTTAAGGCTGTTCAATGCCTTAAATGAGCTTTTAGCAGGGATAGTTCAGTAGTTAGGCTTTGCATGCAGAGATTTGCTCAAGCAGGAACTAACCAAGACTGTTCAGTGTTGATGTGTGCAAGATTTCAAAACCCTACACCTGAACACACCGACCCCTCTTCAGGCCCTTCCCTGCCACCTCAGCCAGGAAATACCTCTTCAGTTTTCCTTTTACCAGCTCTGATGGAAACTGGGGACATTAAGCACATGGGGAGGAGAGAAAGGGCAACATCTGAACCAGCACAGAACCACAGAGAACATGGATCCCCAAACTGCTGTTAGACAGTCAGAGAAGCATGGCCCCAGCCACTGGCCTAACACAGCTTCCTGGGTGTCATTTCTCATACTAGGCAGGGAGAGGACCTCAGTTTACATCACCACAATGTGGCAATTCATGGCTGGTTAATTGGCATCTGCTTGTGAGCAGAATTTGAGGTGACATCATTCAGACTGGAGGGGCAAAGAGTGAGCCCAGCACTATGTATTTGTTTGGCTCCCCTGCAGATCTTACTTGCAGAGCAGTCACTGTAACTGACATTTCTGAAACAGACAATATTCCAACATATTTCATTCAAGTATTTTCCTTGACCTCTATGTTCCACATATAGACAAAAGTCAAAATAACTGACTGAACAGACCGGTTTCCTAATGCATAAAACCTAAATAAATTTTGTCTGTCAGTATTTTCAACTTGGGAAAAGCAAGAAACTTCAGCTTACACCAAATACTGATCTGATCTTGTAGAGCATCACATGAAGTTTTAGTTAGAAAGGCAAGCCTTAGTTTGCATTCCTTGGCTGAAGGAAAAGTCTGTCTGTGCAGTACCTTGCATATTCTTCATTTGCTTTGTTTTTAGTGTATTCTGCTTCTTGAAGCAACTGCAGATTTTCTTCGCCTACTTTTTTTAGGTTGGCAACTTCTTCTCGCAGAGAGGTATTCTCCAGTTTAAGACTGGAAATTTCTTCAGCTGATGTTTTCTTGTAGCTGGTATTACAGTACAAATGAGAAAAATCTTGTTACTTCAGGCAAAATACAGATTGACATGTTCACACCTTACAAGAGCAATACAAGCTCATGCTAGCAAGTATCCAAGATGTTATAATCCGAAGATATGGCAGCGTACGGGCACTGATGAATCCAAAGGTAAGAAACAAACCACACCACAGTTCTATAAAACCATAAGCACTAACATTGTGATGGATTCTGGGATACAGGTATTTCTATTTTTTTGTAGGTATCTTAAACCACAAAAGACCTACTCCATCTGAAGCTTATTTTAAACAGCAAACGCCTTCTGTTTTGTAGGTGGCATTGGCAAATATCCTACAGGATCCTTCATGAGTGCCATGCATACCTAGCAATAACAGTATCACTTTTTACAGACTTCCACAACCTGAATATTTTAAGATAAAAGACTTGCAATAACTGTAGGAGATTACTCTCAATTCAGTGCAGATCTTGAGTCTAAACAAGTCTTTTTGCAAGACATTTCAGTTCCAAGAACACCATCACTAGTTACAAATCTCATTGTGATTCAAGAGCACTCAACTCCTCCAACTGGTTACATTTTGGAAGAAGAAATATCCAATTTCCTGAACTAGATACTGATACTGTGTCATTATACTTACCTGGCACTCAAGGAATAAACTCTTAATGCCACCAAATGCCATCACAAAACCCTCTGCTCTAATGCCTCACCACATGAAGTACCAAGGCACATAAATGAACAGTACATTTTATTGTCATCTTAGAGATAATCCCCACCCTATAAATTAATAAAACTTAAATACCTTTCATAGTCAGCAACAGTCTCTCCAAGTTTCTGCAGTGCATTGCTGTGCTCTTCTTGGATTTGCAATACAGCACTGCTATGCATTTCCTTGATTTGCTCCAACTCTGCATTCTTCCTGAAATAAAAATTCAGCATTGCACACTGGAGAGAAGCATGTCTGAACACATCACCAAATGCTGCTGTCAGTTATAGAAGGCTTGAAGCAGCAGCAATAAATGAATTCTGACAAACCAATAATTTCTCACATACTAAAGCACAATCTCCACAATAGGTATTACTAAGGATTTCCCCCTCCCCTTATTTCCCAAAGGAGCTATAGAATAGATTGTGCACCTAATAGCAAACTTAAACAAGAAACAACTGGTTTGAAAATCTTTTCCAATCGTTGCCTTCTCCAGGACAGAAATAGCCAGTACAACATGCACACAGATTGCCCAACACAGCAAGGTCAGAGCACTACAATACCAGCCTTTCAAGTAAATCCCAACTGGCTTTTTTTTTTGTTTGTTTTTTTCTGTTTTAAATGACAACAATGTAAAACTGACTCAAGTTACTGTTGATACTGACTCAAGTTACTACTGCTAGTGATTAGATATCACCACTATCAGTAATCAACAATCAGCAAGAAATAACTTCAGATCTGCTCAGGTCTCTAAAACCTGAACTGGGCTCAGAAGCTCTGTTTACATTACTGATTTAACATTTTTCCTTTCAAAATTTTAGAACCAGAAAGTTTATTTCACAAACCCTTTCAACTTTTCTTCCAGCTGGGCGAGTTCAAGACCTTGAGATTTGATTTCTTGTTGCAATTGCTTCACCAACTCTTCAGCTTTCTTTTCCTTTGCATACAATTTGTTCAGCTCCTTCATGGTATCATTCAGCTCCTCTTCCAGAAGTTGTCTCTCACTTGTTACTTCATCTTCAAATTCTAGTAACTTCTGCTGCATTGATGCAGATGACTCCTGCATGCCAGAGTACCACAGATTTTAGAACTACCAGTAGTTTTTGGGTACTAAAGTGCTAATTTACAGTGTGTAAACTTCAAACCTATGGAAAGAACCAAAAACCTCATCCCACTAGCAATGATTCTTAGGCCTATTAGCTCACACAAGTTTCTGCAGGCCAGCACCCACTTGGCCATTAATGATAACCTAATCTGTGGAATGCACATCTCACACATAACCAAAACAAGAATTTTTAGTGCCATTTCTTGGGATTACAATCTATTTTAGATTAGTTTATAGTCTGTATTTACCTTCTCTTGCTGCAGCTGAGAGCTGACCTCCTCATGTTTCTGAAGCAGTTTTTGGTGTTCTTGTTCCACCAAAGCAATTTTTCTTTTCAAGTCTTCTATTTCAGCATTCATACTCAGGATCTGTCCTTTGGTCTCAGACAACTCCTTCTCTGCATTGAGAAATTGTCAATATAACACAAATTCCTTTCTCTATCTTCAAATAACTACAATATGTATTAATCATAATACAATTACCTTTCTCTTGTTGAAGCAGTTGACACCTCTCATTAAGTTCTTTCATCAGTTTACATGATTCTTCCTCTTGTGTTTTGAGGGTATTTCTCAGGATCTCAATATCTTGCTCTTTCTTACTCAGTGTTTCCTCCAACTGGGCGACTTCTAGTTTGTATTTCTCAGCTGTTTCTCCAACGCTACTGTAGAAGAAAATTCAGGCACTTGTTACCACGAAATTGTGTTTGTAGCTGACACATCAACACAAAGGAAAGTGCTCACGACTGTTGGTTTCCAAGAGGAAAACTGCCTTCTTGAGAAGAATTTCTTGTTACCTGAGCTCTGTGATATATTCCAGGAGTTTTTCAGTGTCAGACTTGTCTTCAAATTTCTCTCTCTCAGTAGCAGACCTAAAACCAGACAGATATATTTAAATAAATTCAAAATTAAGTAGTAACACATACTTTTTATCTCACAGTTTGGCTGAAAAACTGATACTGGCTCTACAAGGTGATTCTACTCTCTTTTCATACCTGTTCCAGATAGTCTTCTCATTTGTAGTAAAGATGCTAACCCACATTTTACCAGAAGCAATATGCCACAAACATAATAATGCATTAACATAATGCAGCTTTTGTGGCAAATTAGCATCTGCTGCCTCTGTGACCTGCACTACCTGCATTGCTACCTTTGTGTGTGTTAACAGCCAAGTTCATGCTGCAGTGCCAGTTGTGCCAGCCTGACACTAAACATGGCTTGGAAGTTCATCCTTCCCAGGTCACTCTCTGCAGCAATAGGCTGCACGTCAGTGCGCGGTCCCTGTGCAGCACTGACATTTTTGGGCAGAATAGAAACTGCTGAGTTAGAACTCTGTATCTACACAGAGCTGCTGAAGCCAAGAGACTCTGCAGTTGCCTTTCCTCTGAGCATGGCTACATCAAAGCAGCCCTGAAGGCACCACAGTGGCTCTTCAATGCGCTTCTCTGGACAATGTGTTCATCAAATCCATGTCAAAGGCCTGGCTGCTGAGTTAGGATTTCAACTCCTGCTCTAATGCTTTTCTATTCTTGCTTATCCCTAACTTAGTAGTCTAAAGGGCCAGAAATATCCCATCCATACAGATGTCCTCCTCCAACCTGAACAATTCTTTTCTCAAGACATACGTCTTCCCTCCCCACGCCATAACCAAAAAATCCCACCCCTCCCACACCGGAAGACAAAGGGTTGACACGATACAGTTTGTCTTTTGGAAAAAATGTTAGATACACTAGAGAAACATGTTTCTAATGGCTGTTCTGTCAAACCACAGCAGTTGTTAGAACTTCATTCCATCAGATTTATTCCAGATTACACTGGTAATGTCTGCTCCTTCTCAGTAGGGAGACAGCCTCTATTTTGGTTACTATAAAGGATAAGCATGGAAACACAGCTGGGTCATATCATCTCATCTAATTCCTTTCCCAGCACTTACAGTTTTTCTTGTAACTGTGCTACTTTTCCTTTTGAATGCTCTAGATTCCTTTGCACTTCCTGCAGCCTCATTTCCATGTCTTCCTGCTTTGCCAGTGCACTCTTTGAAAAAAAACAAAAAACCAAAACACAAATATTAACATTAAAATGAGATTTAGTTAAAAAAAAAAAGAAGGCGTTGTGGAAGAGACAGTGGTAAACTGAAATTTAACTCATCACTAGAGTTTAATGATAGCACCTGCTACTATGCTAAACATGATTGCAAGTATTCCTCTGTAAAGATATCAGCCACTTGCTAAAATAACAACCACCACTAAGAGCTTCAAACTACACTGAGGATCACTGGTTTTGCCCCTGAGCAGCTCAGCACCACTGTCCTGTGCCAACAGTTGTACCTTTTCCTTGGCATCCCTCATGTTCCTGAGCTTCATCAATTCCATGCACAGGCTGCTCATTTTCTTCTGCACACCATCTTCAGACAGCTTGTCAGAGAAGAAAATAAAACCGCTCAGCATAACTCCTTCGTAGGAATTGCTATTCACACACCCCTTTCCAAGCATTCCCCTCCCATCTGTGTTTAGACAGAAGGGCACAAGATCCCAAACCAGACAGGCTCTGTGTCACAACAGATGCTGATCAGCAACTAAAGCTTCCTCTTGCACAGGAAGCTCAGTAACAGCAAAGACAAAGCACAGATGCATTTATTTGTCTGAATACCTTTGACTTTAGTAGATCATTGCTTCTTGTTAGCTCCAGCAGCTGTTTTTTCAGGCATGCAACATTTGCCAAAAGAGAGGTTTTCTCCTGAACTGCAGCACTCAGCTTTGCTTCAATCTTAACAAAATCTTCATCCAGAGCCTGAAGTTTTTTGTCCTGCTCTCCACGTTCTCTCACTAATGCACGAATCTAAAATATGAGATATTTTCTTTATTTCCTACTATTGTTAGTTTAGCTTCTCCAAGTAAACCACAGGCATAAGTATCCAAACTGTATTTGCTTTCATTCAGAATATGTATCTGCAACTCTCATTCATAGTAAGGAAATATCAGAATCACCACAGTTCTCTTATTACACACCATACAATAGCAACATTTCATCTGGCCTATTTTATGCCACTGAGCCAGTACAACATGTTAAAATTAGGATAGTCTTAGCTGTAATATGCCACAGAAGCCAACTCTCTTTTTGGCTGTGACAGACAAAAAGGCAGAACGTGACATTCGGGACACAAGACACCATTTGGTACACAGAAGTGTACTGACACAGTTCAGGGTGCCTCTTAAGCGTCAAAAATATGACAGTGAGCAAAAAATCTCAGCTAGTGATTGTTAAATAAAACAGAACTTTTTGAATTAGCCAACAGAGGACTTAGTTCTGTTTTTGAAAAGACTGACAGAATAGTTGTTCACAGTCAGCAGGAATTAATGCAATTCCATTAGCTTTATATATCCATAATATCTGATAACCTTTCTTTTGTACAGAGATGTTTGTAAACTACTTGTACGCTGTATGATACAAAGGAGGCTAATTCTAGCAGCTTGTATTTTTTATTATGGTAAGGGGGAAACATGAGAGGATTTCACTCATGAAATGTATTCATACCTCCTTCTCCAGTGCCTTCTGTTTCTTTTTCTCTTTCATAAGCATAAGATCTTTTTTAGTCTTCACAATCCCGTTAGCCGGCTTTGGAAAAGAGATGTGTTAGAAATCTCCAGCTGCATAGTAGCTGAACACAATCATAAGAGTGGGTGCTTCATATAGACAATACCACAAAGATACACATAAAATAAAGAGCAAACCTTTGTCTCTCCCAGACAGGGCAGAAAACGATCAGGTTAGGATGGGGTTTACCCTTGTACTGTCTCATCAGCATTACTCTGAAGGGACAGCTCATAACCACAAGGACAGGAAGGAGATGAACAAAGTTGGAGACTTTAGTACCCCCTAAGCTTCACAAAAACATTTTAATATCCTCACCTCAGGTTTGTTTGCAGAATTTCATCCTACATCATCAATACTTGTCAACTTAATTAGTAAGTCAGGGCTATCATTTTTCAGCTTGTTAAGGTATGAATCTGGAAATCCATATCCTTGCACAGGACACAGAACCTGTACATGCAGTACCATGCCCTCCCTGTTTCTTTCACCAACAGGTTTCCACTGCTCAGCCCATGAAAGCAGGAACTGAAACACCATCTCCTTAAAAAGAAGGGGCCACACCATAATTACAAGGTGAGCAAGAGGAAAAGAAATCCCCGCAGTGTAGCACCAAATGTAACAAGCTGCTCTGCAGTCCCAAGTTAATTATCACATGATTCCCAAGGATGCAGCAATTTCATTTTTTCTGCTTAGCTGCTAAGGAACACAGATACAACATGTTCCACAGTTCACTTGGTAGGTTAATGGCAATTGTATGAAGAGGCTTTACTGTTTAAGCAGTCAGAGAGATTTAGCTGGGATTTAACAGTGCTGCAGACAGCACAGCAGAGTCTCACCGTTGATCCGAGAGATGTGAGTCTCCTTGCAGTTACTGGGGTGGGTGCACTCTTCTCGCTGCTCACATTTGTCTCACCTGCAGAAGAGAATGGTGAAGGAAGAGGGTGAGCATGCACACAGAGATGGAAATGCAACCAAACTACACCAGGTTAATTGACTCTGTGTACAAAAGACAACCTTCCACCTGGTTGTTAGACTATCAGCTTCACAACCCAGTACCAGCTGCTTTTTTACTGCAATCAGCCAGTTCAGTATTAGTCATCCGGGCACCTGACAAAGTTTAGAGAGAGACTATGAGGTGACAGCCAGTTTTGATATTTCCACTTCTGCCAAGTTGCCCTGCCATGATCCAGCTCTATAATGTCAGTTTTGAACTGAGGGATGCTTCAGATATTAAAAATACATGAAAACATCTCTAAACCCAAGGTTAATAAGTAGTTTATTTGACCTCCAGAGGGCCCCCTAATTAGCAGAAGTCACATATAAAGCTATTTTTGGAAGATTCCAATATATATATTTTTACAGCTGTGACTTTTAACCCAAAGGTAGGCAATGAGTCTCTGCAACAGAAACCAATTTCTGAAAAGCAGAGCAGGAACAGCGCTAACAATCGTAGCCTCTGAAGATATCTTATCGTTGTGTTCTGTGCAATTTTTACTTACTCTTCTGTTTCCTAACACCTTGGCATGCTTTAGAGGACAGCAAACTTCTCACTCCATCTGATGGCTTAACGTTGCGGGATCCTTGCAGGGGGATACGTGCTTCTAGAAATCAGGTTTTCAGAACAGCAAAGAACAATGAAGGTAAAGGACAGGGTTTTCAGCTTCGGTGAGTTGTGGCTGATAACACATCTGGGGTAAATCTACAGCCAAAACCTCACTGAGAGACTCGTACATCAGAAAACGCTCTCGCTAGCGGTGCCTCAGCCGTGACAAGCCCTGCACGTTCCTCTTACAGCGCTGTAGGGAACCAGAGGCCAGCAAGGCTTGGCACCGCTTTAGTTAATATGTACATTATACACGCTCGCTACTGTATTTGACGTGCCGAGGCTGGACACGTCGGGACCTTCTGCCTTAGAAGGGGACCCCTGTGAGAGCTCAGAGGGTCCTGAGGCACCGCGCTACGGGCTGCTCCTCACAGGAAGGGACGCGCTGAGGCCGGTCCCTGCTCCCCGGGCACGGACGCAGGGCTCTCCCCGCTCCCCGTCCCGTCCCCTCACGTACCCGCGCTCCCATCGCGCTGCAGGTGGCGGCGGAGCGGCGCGCGCGCGGAGGCCATGACAGCACCGGGCCCCCTCGGCCCCGGCGTTCAAAGGGGCCAACGGCCGCGGCGCGCGCCGCCCAGCCAATCAGCGCC